>JAUELF010246368.1:0-12188 GCA_031471495.1 Clinocardium nuttallii | reverse complement strand
GTCTATGTGGAAAAGCAGCCAGTTGCTTGGAAAGAATGTTGTGTGTTGTACTGGTGTGAGAAAACCAGGAAACATATCAGTAGGTGAACTGGCCGCCGTGATATGACTGGGAAATTGTTAAAAACGGCGTTAAACCCCAATCATTCATTCATGTAAAATCAGTAAAATATCTTTTTTCATGAGCAAAAGCTTAAATAGTAATTGAATATGTATACGTATGAACATCAACTGTCATTTGGGCTTGTTTAGGCCCTCTTATATTGCATCATTTAAAATCTTTCACTGTCGAATTTCACAAAGTCGACTCTTCCATGGTTGCAACTTGGACCACTCCATTATCGTCCAACAGTATACATTTTGTAAAATTTAATCTCTAACTGGCGAACAATGCAGATTTCAGGAGGGGCATCTCGTTAAGAGCTGTCTCACCTGAATCTGCATTGTTTGTTAAATCCTTTAATTGCATTTGGCAGTGAAAGGGTAGAAGTTAAATTGGCGTCACACTAATTGGTCTGTAAGTCTACCTTTTTGGTAAAATGATTCATTTGGGTCTACAAAACATAATTGAGCCTCGAGAGAAAAAAGCAACATTGTGGATTCTGCGTAAAGTATCGACCCGGATCCGCCTAAGCATACCGCGCATGCTAACCCAGGCAGACAATTTTCGCCTCAAAAAGTTTCTGTTTCAAAAATCATTACTCTTTTCCTCTATCCCATTTGCAAGCTGATCTTTGTCGTTACAGTACGCAGCATCATAGTGTTGGTTTTCTTGTGGAACGACTACATTGCAGACAGTATAGACAATTAGCTACATCTGTACTGGTTCACCTGCATCTTCACTCAAAGCTGTTGCGATATAGACAATTAGCTACATCTGTACTGGTTCACCTGCATCTTCACTCAAAGCAGTTGCGATATTGTCCGAAATCGGCAGACGCAGTTTATAGCAATTATTTCATTGAACAGATGTACTTAATATATTTTTTGACTACACTATAAACTTATGATAGGTCGATTGATTGATTGATTGATGGGTTGTTTGGGTTAAGCGTCGCTTTCAACAACTTTTTCAGTTTTATCACGGCGGCAAAGTCCCGTTTCCAAGTGTTTCCTAGATTTTCTCACACAAGTACTTCACTTAAGAGTTTTAGAAGCAACTGACTGCTTTTCCGGATAGCCCACTACTTGAAGAAGAATGACGATTGTCGCTTTGACTTGTGTCTAACGTCAGAAAGAATGTTAGCTGAACTACATGGGGTTCGAACTGACAGCCACTGGATTGATAGCCCGCGTCACTACACACACTAACTCTATATCATATTTAATCTTAAACCATCAGTTAATACAATACTTATGTTTGCAAAGTTTGTATTACTTTCACTATCACTTTCCCACATGAAGACGTTTTCTGACCATCTCTGCAGCAAACGAATTTTGAAAACATTATGGCAAATGGAGAAAATTGCTCATGTTGAGCAATTTAGCTACATGTATTTGGAACAATGCTTTCCGCTTTATTCAAAAATATTTATTTTTTTCATTTATAAAGAGTATCCATAATATGTACTGTTTCAAAGTCGTCTGCTGCAGATTTGTTGTATGTCGAAAATACTTAAAACTAAGGGGTTGTACGCAATGGCTTATATAAACAAAGTGTCGTATTAATATATGGACATTTAAATAGGTATCATAAACGCTGTTTACTGAAACATTCAACCGAGTAATCTTACTATAGAATTTATTAATATTCAATTATGTGTGCTTTAACCTTTTCCCACATACAACAAACTTGCAGCAGACTTTGATAAAAGCACTGCAAACAAAGTTATAAATCTCTATAATTGAACTTCTAATTAATAAATATAGTTGAAAACATTGTGACAAAAGGAGAAGTTGGTCAGCATGACAAATACGTCTACAAGAGAGAAATGGTTAAATAATTAAGGTAACAATGAGTAGAATGTATACGTGCTAGCTACAGATCATATGGTGATTTTGTTTCCTGAAACGTAGTTGGATATTACTATAATCAATGAAATATTAATGCCGTTCATTGTTGTAGTCAGCAAACAAAACATTAGATATCAGAAAATATATGAGCCGTCCCCTGAGAAAACCAACATTATAGCATCTGCGTAATGTATCGACCAGATCAGCCTGCGCTTACCGCGCAGACTGATCCGGGCCGACACATTCCGTCTCCGAGGGATAGGTGTATAGAGAAATGATTCATGAAACAGAAAATCCAACGGCGAAAAGTGTCTGTCCGGGTTAGCCTGCACGGCATGTTTAGACTGATCCGGATCGATACTTTACGCAGGTTTTCTCGCGAGACAGCTCATATTCTATCTTGTATGAGCTGGTTTGCCAATTAATGAGGCATTGAATTCAAACCTTTCACTATAAAACATTTGAATTTAAATGTATAAATATTACATCAATTGCGAATCAAGCTTTCAGCGTACATGCATATTAAATATTAATCACGCTCGATGTCTGTTTCCTTGATTCCTAGCAAGTAATCGCACGATTTATGTGGAACAGTTCCGTTGGGAGAACTCGCTCATCACGGGATTCGAAACAGGGACCTTTTGAAAAAAACTAATTTTCAATAGGTATGACAGATGGACCTTGTCACAGGCAAACCTACCTCCGTGACTGTTTACCCAAGAATAGAGCAATACTTTAAGGCGCATAAATCGCCGAACTCCCCGATGTAGACTCTTCCATGTTCCAAATCAGTCGACTTCACTTATTCTGTAATAAGAGTTTTGGAATAGTTCGATATCTTAAATACAAAAAAACTGTTACCGACATAGACCTACGGCACTTCTGAAGCAGACGACATTGAAGACATTTCAGTAAACACGCAGAAATTCTCTATAATTGAAGGTATACATGTAACTTCTGCTGGAAAACGTTGTGGCTAAAACAGAAACGGCTCATTAATACAAAATTTAAATTATCTAGTCAAATAAATTATCGTTAAAACATGAAAGTATAATTATTATTATGCAATAGACCGATGACAGGACTTCCCATAGTAGCCCATTATGTTTATTACTCTTGCGTTTGAATGGACAATTGCTTATGTGTTTTGAGAAGGGATCTACATGTACACGTGTTTTTGGGAATCTAATTTACCCAGTTTGGCAAGGAAAACGCCGATCGTCCAGTACCTATGTATACCATTTTCTCGACCGTGTTGAATTGAGCCTAAGCTTTGTGACGCTGTGTAAAGTGTAACCCCTCATACCCGCACCTCTATACAATAACTCCTTTAAAGCAACAGTTTATTTCTGCACAGATTTGAAGAAATGGAAATGAAAATTATGGGGGATTATTTCAGATATTTTTAATGGTTGTTGGAAAGTCACAAAATAATTCATATATTTGGATGGTTGTCAAAATCAAAATTATGGTGTCAACAAATAGTTAATATATTCGGAATGGTTGTCAAAATCAAAATTATTGCTGTGTCAAAATGAGTTCATATATTTGGAATGATTGTCGGAAACATGATTGCGGTGTCAAAAGGTAGTTCATATGTTTGGAATGGTTGTCGGAAACATGATTGCGGTGTCAAAAGGTAGTTTATATGTTTGGAATGGTTGTTGGAAACTTGATTGCGGTGTCAAAAAATAATGCATTTTTTCAGAATGGTTTTGGGATTCATTGCGGTGTCAAAGTTGTTATTTCTTTCAAGGTATATGAACAGTTCGATGGCGAAACAGTTTTAACTGGGCCTGAAATAACATACAGATACACCTGATTCGTGCTGAGCATTTCATTGCATGTGCCCTATGTTTCTCGAGAGAGTGTACATTGTATACTAAACCACCTCGTTGGTGTTGTAGCGCGCCAGCCTGGTGCGAGAGTCCCCGGGCGGGTCATACCAAATACTTAAATAATAGTAGTTATAATGGCTTTCCTGCTTGGCGTTCAGGGTTACAGGGTTTTCATTACAACTGAGTGGCTACTGTTAGGTTAAATGGACCAGTAGAACTGGTAACTTACCCAGAACACGCTGCGATATGATATAACTGAAAAGAATGTTGAGATCGACGTAAAACACCAATCAATCTAATTTGTATTATTAATGGCGAGCATTTATTTCTAAACGAATAAGAATTGTGTTTCAATGCCTCGAATGTTTACTTTTATGAGAAAACAAATCTCAAATGTGACAAGCATTCGTGAATGTCATAATAATTAACATATTGGCACACATGTCACGATGTCAAAATGTGTCAGCATATAACATAAAAGCCATTCCACGTTAAAATCAACAGTACGGCTTCTGCGTAATGTATCGACCCAGATCAGTACGCGCAGACTGATCCGGTAGTTTTCCGCATATTTTGCTGTAATATAAATTCGGAGGCCTTTGTGCTTAGGCTGAACCGGGTCGATGATTTACGCACAGTCACAAACGGTTAGTTTTCTTGCGGTACGACTCATACGGGGAATCAATAATTTGTCCTTTTGGCCACTTTATATATATCTCATTTAGCACTTTCAGACGCTTCCTGTCGCATTTGAAGCAGACAACTTTAGAAAGGGATTCGGCAAAAGCAAAGTGCTCCTTTAGCTACTGTGTTAACAACTCTTTTCAATACAATACAATACAATAAACTATTTTATTAAAGTGCTGAGTATGTACATAATACATGAAAGACAGTTCTGCAATCAATTATACATGGTGATCAGAGGGCAAAATCAAAATAGAATAAGAAGAAAAGAAACAATTAGAAAGAAAGAAGTCAAGTCTCACACCCAAACAACTGCTTCGGGTTCATGGAGTTCTTGGTAATTGGAAACATGTGTTTTCCAAAGGGCCAACCGATATTGGTTGAACTGACCTTCTTAAACATAAGATTCTACTTGAGGACCCCAAACCCCTTAAGCAACCTTATTGGAAAATACCTCCTGGTCGTCAACATATTTCGGATTCTCTGATGACTCCAGCATCAAGCATCTCCAATTACCAAGATCTTCATAAACCCGAAGCAGTTGTTTGGGTGTGAGATAGTCAGTATTTATTTTCACACATAAATCTTCAAGAGAAGATTTCTGACTTGGGGTGTCTGGCAATTCTGAAGCGAAATCACAACAGTGACTTCTAAAAGTTTGCAAATCTTTGCTTTAGGAGAGACAGTGATATATTTTGCTGTTAGATTACAGACCCTAACAGCTATCTTAGAATAAGAACCAGATCCTCGGAGCTTTACAACTCTGGGACAAACAGTATAACCCGGATTACCATCTACAGGGTTCTGCGTGACAACCTGAGAAATACTATGGTTAATCTTCCTATCAACACAATTAAGGGTAACACTTTCATTAGGTTTCAAGGTAATACACTGTTTACAACAAAATCAAGCAGTATATGTAGCAGAATTCAAACTATCAAATGCTAATTGCAATAGCATGGCTGTCTCTATATATACAATAAATTAATAAAATTGGACCAGCACGGCAGTTGAGTTGCATAAACCTTCATCTGCCCCTGTTTGGCCCACAACAGAGGCGGTTAACCTTTTGGCGCCGGCTTTAAAAAGTGGTAAGCGCCATTACCACCACCCTGATTGAATCGACTTAATCCCCGACCACCACGTCCACGGTCCCTATAAAGACGATTACCATTAGGGTGATAGCTATCATTTGCATGATTATGCTAAAAAGTGTTACCTTTGCCTGTTTGGTTGCCCTGAAAACAAGTAGCATGCCGGGTATAAGATTTAGAAGCAGGTTCAAACTGGTCAAGTCTCTTCAAAACGGTATCTAACTTAGGCTCATATTTTGCATCAAGCCTACTTTCTTCCTGGTTTTCTCTACTTTCAAAGACTGATCAAGGTTTCTAGATTTATCATCTAAAGACTGATCTGTATAAACTGCACTGGCTTGTGCCTTGGTCCTACTTGAACTACAAGATTTGTGAGAACTTAGACTAATCAACTTGTCTAATTTCACGTAATAACTGATTATAATCTAAAATTGTGTCATATTTATGGCGTGTCTGGGACTTCAATTTTTCAGGACTGAGGGAAGTCTAGAACTTATGCCTCAATAGATCATTTTTGGAATCGGCTGTAAGATGTCCATTATCAATAGCAGTATGAAGTAATGTCTCTAGTCTACAGCCGAAAGATATTACACATTCATCAGGACGTTGTTGGGCGTTAAACAATTCCTGCATAATCATCCCTTTGGTGGAGATACGATGGCTGTCTCCCCAAGTGGAATCATACTTTTCCTTGCAGTGTCCTTCAAAGACCTGCGAATTGCAAGTAAAATAACATGATTACTAAGATCATGGTCACTCTGTAGACATTTTACCTCATATCTCCATTCAGAAAGAATGCAGTCCCCTTTCTGCATGGGTTCATCTCCTGAAAATAAAGCTATTAAAATAACGCGAAAATGAATACACGAGTCTATTTATCTCTCTCACTTTCTCACACTCACTGTGATTTGTTTTAAATGGTTAGTGTATGCTAGTTAGAACAAGGTGACTCAACAACTAATATATCATAAATATTAATCACAGTGAATTGAGAATCTAGGTTAAATCTTTACCTAGAAAATCAATAAGTTACACATATAATATACACAATGACTTGTAACTATACATATTATATACACAATGACTTGTAACTAAACATATAGTATACACAAGTCATTGTAACTAAACATATAATATACACAATGACTTGTAAAGTAAACATATACTATACACAATGACTTGTAAAGTACCAATGCTCAACTTGTTATCTGAAATTTATCAATTAAATTTCTGAAACTGAGTCCACTAACTAATACTACTTATACTTATTTTAAATGTATCTGTAATTTATCTTACAGTCAAGTAAAGCACAAAATACAGAGAAATATCAAGAAATTATTGAATTATTGAAATATCAATCGCTTCCGTGTTTTCCAATGAAAAGGAGAAGGTTATCTTATCAATTTCCGGTTTACGGTTCCTAACGAGGTCAAAATATGAGGGTTTGAATTTTTCAAAAATTTACGAACCTAACGTAATATGAAACTTATCTGACTGAAAGTAAATACCAAATAGAAACTGTCTCTGCTCAAAAATTTAATATAGAACTTCTCTAGTTATGCAAAATTTTACATCACATGGCAACCGTGGAAATGAAAGTAGAACATTAGGGCCACGAGAAAAACAAAAGTACTTTTAAGCAAGTTGAGCTAATGGCACTTACATTTACACACTTCCTCTCGTTCTTCAAGCCTTTAAAACTTATACCAAACACTGTAAACACTTACACATTATGAAATAAACAGAAACAAATCCATCCTAAAACAACTATCACAGTTCCTTTCCTGCAGCGTTCAGAAACGTCACAAAAATAGTTATGTATCCTTCCGTGTAGATGCGTTCAGAAACGTAACAAAATAGTTCTGTATCCTTCCGCGAAGAAGACGAACTTAAGTTTTAGGGTCCCTCACAAATATCTTTTTGAGTAATTCCTTTGTTCCTTAGACACGAATTTACCCGTGCTGTCTTACGAAAAGGTTCTTCACATTCATCCAAAGTTGAAGTTGTAGCGCAACGCCCAGCTGTACCAAATGCCGAGATCTAAATAAACATTTCTTGTTTTTCCCGTGTAAGTAAATGTTTTTTTCGTGGAATTCCAAAACGTCTCTTGCATAACGTTCCAACGTTAAATCTTGATAGTCAAATATTAAAGGCCAAAACGCTGCAGATTGCGACCTCGGCACTATAAGTACTCCAAGAGCACCGCAGTGTATCATATGCACAATGCTTTAGCATACCAAAGCAATAGGAGGTACTAACCAATTTTGTTCGAAGACCCAAGTTTGCGAAAAGGCATCTAACGCCTCACACTTGCCGTTCCAAAATCTACTGTTAAAAAAAAGACGTTCGACCTTTTTGTTAAAGCAATTAGCAAACCTGTCTACTGTAAATGGACCCCACATATCATTTATGTAATAACAGAATATTATTGAAACACCACACTCTTCATTGTCTGTTAATCGGGAACATATCCGCGCGCTTATTGTCTTTTCGAGGAATCCAAACGACTGATAACTTCACTGAATGTTTCCTGCAGAAATCATGAATGTTAAAGGCCATCGCGTGTAGCTCCCAATTCGAACTACTGGCTCGTGCAATGATTTCCGTATTTTTTTTAATCAGTAGACCATGTCACCCGTTTGTGACTCACGAACTTATAAAAAGCGCTAAGTCCCCATTAAACGGCTTTTAGTTCTCGCCATGTGGAACTCTGTTGACTCTCGAAATCACTCTAATTTATGTGCGCTATGCAATTGAATAACTTGAGTATAAATGCAGTGCAGGCTACATTCACTCGCGTCGGAAAAACAGTAATTTCCTGAGAAGTGTGTTCACTCGTAAAAAGATTAATTGAATTCAAAATATCTATATTTTCTAACCAAAAAGATAGCTCTGCTAACTCTGGCGAGTTGGAAGACATACTTAAACAACAATCCCAACCCATGCTTGCATTTAATCTATCATGAAGATAACGAGTCATTAGTCTGGCATTCCGTTCGGCAGATATAGACACAAATCCTGAATTAAAATCAAACTAATGACCTAACCAAATTATCTTCTGCACTGGTATCAAATGCTTTTATCTCGTCGTTTGCTAAATAACCTGCTTTTGCCAAAGAACCCTGTACGAAGTGCGAATCTCACTTCGCTTTTTTGAAAGATGATGCGACAGACCAGCCATCATCTAAATAAACAATTATCTCAATATATTTGGTACGCCAGAGCTTGACTAGCTCTCTCAACACATTAGTGAATATAAACCCAGCCGAACTTAACCCGAATGGTAGAACTGTAAAACCATAAAAATGATTTTTGCCATTTCGTTTCAATGAAAATCCCAGAAATGATTGATTTTTTACAGAGATATCAGTATGATGATAGCCAGACCAGAGGTCGAATTTGAAAGTGAATCCGCCCTTTTCGACGTAATCGAGAGCTAATTTGATATTTTCAAACCACATCTTTTCTTTCCATATGTATTTGTTTACATGTCTCAGGTCCACAATAAGCCTTTTCTTGCCGCATCTATTTATAGACACTGTTTAAGGATTAACTACTAAAGGATGAAAAGATACATCTTAAACGCGCCCTCATTAAACTAAATCAGCTACCGCCTCTAGAGCAAATGTCATATTGGATTGTGATGACTCATTATTCTTAAGAAAAACTGGACTTGGCGTGATATTGTAGCCAGATTTAATTACGCTCAAAATAGTCTTACTACAACCTATTTCTGACCAAAACTGTGCGTTCCGTTTCAAACGACCTTTCACAGAAGAATTAAGGGTGAAAGAAGATTCTTTATATTAAAAAGAAATGCTCATGTTCTTTGAGCTTGTTAATAAATGAGAACGGTTGAAAAGTAGAAATACACTTAACTTCAAAACAGTGCAACTCATGTTTGCTTGGTTCGTTATTTCTTAACCTCGTCTGAATCCGGGACGGAATTGTTGATGTTGAGGCTTGCGGTGTAGTAATTATTTAGGCAGTTTGCTCTGTAATGACCGAATCTTCCGCAGGCGAAGCATTGGTCTGTTGGTTTGGGCTGATAGGCGGTCCGGCTCAATTCTGGGTTGTAAGATGTGCCAGGAGAAAGATGTTGTCGTTGAAGAGAAGTACCCTTGTTAGAATTGGGATTATGCTGATAACGATTACTATAAATGTTTTTCTTCTCGCTTTCTTTCTTCTCTTGGCGTTGTTTCAGTATAGATCAAAGCCGACTTTTCTGCTTTTTTTATCCGTTTTGATTCCTCATCGTCACTCGCAAGATTGTCCTGGTCGTATTCACTGTCAGCCAGCCTTTTGGTGACCTGTCTGCGAGTCTGACAAGCTTGTTTCTTTTTTTTACTTTGTTTTTCATTGTCTCGAGGAATAGTGAAGCGGGGTGGTAGTCGTCCGAGATAGAATTAGCAATAATGTTAATAATGTCCATCATCTCACAATTGAAATCCATTTGAATCTGAATCCCCTTGTCTTTTAACGTAACTGGCCTGGTAACAGCAATACCAGCTGTGCTCTGTGCTAGTTCTGGTCCAAATTCGTGTCCGTCATTTTTTTTAGAAATTTGGAATTTGAGAACCCGTCTTAACAGTTGGACGTTTCCTTCTCGAATGACCATCAACCGCGTGGCCAGTACACACAACCTGCTTCGCACGAGCTTACTTCCCCGCCACCATGCTTTACAAGAGTCTAAACAAAAATCCTCCATAAGGTGTTTGCACTACCGTCGATGAATACATATATTAAATTTAAAATGACTTGTAATGTCCCCCCTTGTCTGGTGCCAACGTTACAATTGAAGGGTCGAGTTACCTAATCGTCGCCGATTAGAACACATGGCCGTTAGTACCGGAAATAACTTTCCGTGAATCCCATGTTTATGCAAACTAGCGACTTATGATGTATCAAGACATAGAACTCCTTTTTGAAATCTACGTACAACATATCTTCTTTAGAGCCTGACTCGTGTACAGGGACAATAATGTTATCCCTTCAAACATCAAGGAAAGTAACCGTAATCAGAATAGTATTAAATAATCAATGTAATTCATGGCTTATCTTGAGGTGTTTTTGTTTATAAAATTCGGCCCCAAATCCACTAGGCCCATGTCATTTCCCATTTTTCCTATATTGCTTTTAAAAATATCATCGTTGGTTATTCAAACTCTCATCGTATTTATTATTATGTATGTTCCCATCCCAGGACAATTTACTAAAGTTTGGCTGACCATCCTTAAAGAGTAAAACTAAAACAATCCGCCATTCATCATAGTTTATGCACTGGGGTGATTTTTACTATTGCGCTGGCTCCCTTTGAGTAATTCCCAAAAGGATTTTGTGTTATTACGAGATATTACTAATTATTTTATTTTTTCCTTTTGATACAAATATTGTAAGTAGTCGATCGGTGTAAGTCAACGATGAAACAGTTCTTCATAATAATAGAAGTATATAACCAAGAACATTTTAAGTTACGGGGTCAAGTGACGATTGTAGTTATATGAAGAAAACGTTTGATCAAGGTAAGTTTTTATTATATTTTCTTGGAAAATGTTCATAAAAAAGTCCAAGATCGAAGTATTAATCCATTATCTTTAGTCTGACTAAACCATAACATGTTAGTCTTAAAGCGTTTAATAAGACGCCTTTGAAGAAGCCGGAAAATGAAAACATTGCTAAAAAATGCAGAAATAACTAAAGACTAGTAAGCTAACCTTTACAAAATATTTGTTTTCAATTGTGTTAAAACGCCCTTTCTGATGTGTCATACGTATTTCCTTCAACTTGTTCATATGAGATGTCTCTAAAGGGATGGGTATATATTTTAATCATTGGCATGGCTGGTGAAACAGACATCATCTTGTGAGGTGATGCAACAATGATAGATACACGAAGTAAGACATGCTTTTCTGTTTCTATTACAAACATAGACGCACGTGTACATGTAAATAAAAAATGATGATTAAAGTTATAGTTAATTTAATAAAACGAGAAAGGAATTTTAATATAATTTGTAAACATCAAGGCAGATGTTCAAAATTAGTATGCGGGAAGGGGTTAACATTTGTATAGTGTATTTCATAAAGGGGTGTAAACATATTTCATTTTCAATTCTTTAACTCCTTCATTTTAACAGCACCTTTCTTTGGATTTTTTCCTATTGCATGAGTGATGTCAAATCAAATCCAGTTCACGGTTTATATAAGAACAAGTTATCGCATTTTGTTTTGTAGTGACTGACTAGTTGGCGGTACGATATGGAAGGATTGTGATCTAGGCTGAAACCTGTCCAGTCAGTAGAAAATATCATCAGAAGGCTGTGCTTTCATTGAAATTATATAAAATATTTCTGCATGAACCGTAAATGGTGTTCAGATCTACGGTAGAAAGAGATGCGTATAATAATTGTAAAAAGATGATAAATATAAAAAAGGAAGTTTTGCTGTAGCGATACATGTTTTTGTATTGTATACCCACGCCCCTAGTAGTACAATACTAAAACATGTATCGCTTCTATTGCAACATAATATTCCCTATATATTGACTTTTAAATACTTTGTATAATATGTCTTCCTAAGGGAAGAAAGTCAGTAAACACTATATATGATAACAACTCTTTATT
>JAUELF010246357.1:0-12189 GCA_031471495.1 Clinocardium nuttallii | reverse complement strand
CACATATCCAATGCAATCTGGGCCAGATGTACAACCATTTCTATGCAAGAAAAGTTTTTTTTAGGGACTACAGTAGTAGATCAAAGGGACCTGCGGATGAATTAGCGTAATTTGACATTTAACACAGGTTGGAGTGTTCTATTAAAACGGATACACAACGGAAACTCAGATGAGTGATTTAGTTTCTTTCAAAGGCCGGACTGAATACAACATAAACGACTGTCAAATTGTACAGAAAACACACAGATAAAGCACAAAATGAACGAAGTCTTTAACCATTGTGTTCTTACTTATGTTACATTTAAGCGTAAGATCTATCTGTAATAGTCTTAGTATATGTAACTACATATAGGTAACATAGTTATCAACGTGTTACGTTTGCTGGCCTAGTGTGTCATGCATCAAGTTACCAGTGGGTTACGAGAGGTTCGAATCCTAGTGGTGACAGATACATCCATTCCAGTATGAGCCGTCTCGCAAAAAAACAAAACATTATGGACTCGGCGTAAACTGGCGACCCTGGTCCGCCTAAGCATTCCGCGCAGGATTACCCGGATAGACACGTTTCGCCTCCTCGGGATTTTCTGTTTCAATCATTACTCTATACATGTACCTCTATCCCCCTGGGACGGAATGTGTCGGCCCGGACCAGTCTGCGCGGACAGCACAGGCTGATCTGGTCGATACATTACGCATATGCCGTAATGTTGGTTTTCTCGCGAGACGGCTCATATGGTGATACGACATTATTAGATAATGTTTTCGAATGCTTGCTTCTCTGGCCTGGCTAAAATAGGTCTAACATTTGGGAAGTGAACGTGCTAAGGTGTCGCATAAGTCAGAAATGACTGACCCCTTTCACGTTGATGTAGCGATAGAGCGTCCGCGTCGGGTGACGAAGGTCGCGGGTTCGATCCTGTCGGGTCATACTAAAGATTTTAAAAATGGTAGTTTGGCTGACATCTTTGGCGCTCAGGGTTGCGGCGTAAGCATTACGACTGAGTGACTGAAGTCGGGATAAATGGACCAATAGTACTGGTAACTTACCGATAAAACGCCGGGATATAACTGAACAATTGTTTTTGAAAGCGGCGCATAACCCCCCAATCAATATATCAATCAATAGAAATGACACTTTTATCACTGAAACCTACTTTACTACTACTTCACTCAGTGTTCATTTAAAATATCGCATGCTTTCCTTTGAAATATGTATTTTTTCAGTTGTGTGTGGGAGTTTGTGTGTTTTCACGGAGGCGGGATGTTATTTGAACCATTTCCCACCTGCATACGTAGTTTGGCCCATAGCAGCAGGCGACTTTCGAAAACAATGTGGCAAAAGGAATTGCACGTAATAAGCAATTTTTACTTTTGCCACACTGTGTTCAATAATCATACTTTCATTTACAGAGAAAATCAAAATTATCCGAAAGACGATTTTTAAAGTCGTCTGTTGCAGATTAGTTGTATATGGGTAAGGGTTTACTAATTGTCTGATACGAACTTTCGAACAAGGCCATCAATTCAATTCCAGGAGGCATTCAGACTTGATTTACCATCGCAACGCACTTATAGAATAATAAGATTAAAGGAAAGTTTCGGTATGTGCATACAGTCTCAACAAAGTCGGATTTAATTGCCTGTACACATGATAAATATATGAGCCGTCTCGCGAGAAAACCCAACATTGTTGACTCTACGTAAAGTGTCGAATCTGATCCGCCTAAACATGCCGCACAGGCTGGCCCGGACAGGCACCTTTCACCTCCTGTGGATTTTCTGTTTCAGGAGTCATTATTATATACCTCTAACCCCCTGAGACGGAATGTGTCGGCCCGGATCAGTATGCGCGGATAGCGCAGGCTGACCTGGTCGATATATTACGCAGATGTCATAATGTTGGTTTTCTCATGGGACGGATCAATTATACTGTTGTGCAATAACCTATTCGCCGTTAACAGAAGTGTGTTTAGCCATGAATAGTTAAATGATAAAGACCAAGGACTGTCACATGCGGGTTTAATTTCCAGCTCACCCAACATTCCTTCTGATAATTAAACTAGCTTTACCAGTGGAAATGAAACAATGTAGACCTGATAATGACCATGCCGTTAGAGAAACTATCGCATCATCATTTTGAAAAGTAACATTTCTCCCATCTCATTTTGAAATCAGACACACATTTTCCAAGGAGAAGAATTTAAGATTTGCCGCCTGTTTGATCTCATCTGAAAAGTTTGTTTTTAACTAATCCATATAACTTCAGCAATTTCTGAAGTTGGTCACGTACAGAGTAGTTCTGACAAACTATCTTTTAATAAGACAGTCGATGGAACAGAAGAAGAAGTTTTGTCTGGATGTCGTCTAGTGCCATTATTTTTTACCCAAAAAATATATATTCAAAATAGTGCTTGTACAGGGTGACATAAAGAACGGCAAATTGTCTTGAAATGTTAAGTTGTTCAACCAATCAATATGACTGAACAAAGTATGTACATGTTCACATAAGGAACTTGACTCCCATAGGGTTATTTTCTCCAAAACAGTCAATTAATTTCAAACAAGAAATTAAAAGTCTTACGCGGTTAGCCCCTTTTGATGGCACACGGGGACCATGTTTACAAAAATAACCATGGTTTGAACACTGCTGTGCCATTTGTCTTTAAATCCGCAGAGCAGCTAAGAAGAAGATGTTGTATGAAATATGGTTGATAACGGTTGAAGTAAGACAATCATAGAACAATCACAAAATATATCAGTGATCACTTTGTGATAGTGGAGCAAAACAAAGAAGTTAAGTACATTAATCTAATTCAATTTCCATGTATAAAACCGCTGCTTCCGAAATGTAGATCCGTTCTAAAATTCTAACGAAAGGACCAACACATGGACACAGTAATTTATCGACCCAGATCAGCCTGCACAATTCGCACATCCTAATCCAGACCAACACATTCCGTCTCAAGTGGATAGAGGTTATAGAGCAATGATTCCTGGAACAGAAAATCCAAGGTAGGCGAAATAAATAGATACTTGAGATGGGTGATATCAAATAGGCATGAAACAAAGTGAAGTTATTAGTTAAGCCTTTCCAAGCCTTTTTCAAAAAGCCGTCGTCCACAGGCGTCATAAAGCGTCTATATGAGGAAAAGCGTTAACTTATGTATAACAATGTATAAACGCGTTTACTTTCTAAAGGTTCTGAACTCCAGATGGTGATCGAAAGTCATGAAAATGTACACAGTTTACTGTTGAAACTTCTACGAATATTCCTATTTGTGAAAACAAAGTAAGTAAAACATAGTTTAAGACTATTCTTGCAGTAAACAGTTAATTGAAAGTAATGAACATGGACACAATTTGGCTTACGGGGTACGTCTACCTAGTAAAAACGAAACGTAAACGTTTAAGAATTACAATCAACAATTGAAAGTGTTATGGTCATTTCAGTCCATCGAGACTCGCACTTTTGATATAACTCAGCCGTTTAACTCAATTATGCATTTTCGAAGGGTTTCTGAACGCTTCAAAATGTGTACGTGATAGGTATTTGTCTCTTTGCCATTCAGTTGTCTTGATTTAATTCAATCAATTACAGCTGTGTTGGTTTTGTCTTCAAATTATAGATTGCATTGTTCTTAGTGATTTATGGTTTTCAGAGACGAAAAGGGAACAAAAACACATCTAGATAATTCAGAAGCAAGGGTTTGCTTGTCAGGTGCACAGCATTTCGTGTTTTATAGACATAACTGGGACTGTTTTCACTTTGCTGTCGGCGCATGAATGCACGTCTTGCTAGACGAGAATGCGGGTACAATAAAGGATCTGTTTGGTTGAATGATGTGGCAATGTGATGTATAATTACTGCCGTTTCCTGGTTATTAGACACACACATAACACGAGCAGTTCTAACCGCGGGAAGTATGTTAAATTCAGACTGGGATACCTGCAATGATTATTTACGACCTACCTATCATACCAGTCAAAACAGTTAACTTCGCTCTCCGTTAGAAAATATTCAATTTTACGGCTTTTGATATTGTTGGTTCGCTGGGTGTTAGTTATAATTTATTAGTTATATCACCTACCTGTCCAATAGTTAAACATGTGTTATTCAGTCCATTATATAACCTGGGCTGCGTTCAACAAACACATTATGAGTAATATCACATAGCAGTCGAACATGTTAACCGTTTTTTAATCGTGGTTCTGTATTATCGTGGTACTAATTGTGTATATCTGAGAACACATTATTAAGGTTAACTGTCAATTATACACTGCATAACTCATGCGTGTGTATATCTTAATGACTTAGATATCACTGAATTGACATACATTTGTATGGAAGATACTGGGGGGATATATAATTTTCGAATGGGCATATAGAAGCTAACAAATGCCCGATCAGATTGGTCTCAATAATGATATAACAAAAAAATGAAGACTCGGGCGAGAATATTATGAAATATACGAATACGGTACATAATGTCCACGGACAAAATGCCACAGCATATAATGTCGACGAGCTACTCATCACCCGGTTGAAAGAAGACTGCAAGACTCACACATTTATCGCACAGTATGTAATCGGTCAGCCATCACAGAAGCGTTTCAGATTCGTCTATGTAACCTATGCCACAACGGAAAGCACGCCGCAAGACCGTGGAGGAGTTCCTTGCGGTGGAACAACATCCACTGGATGACAGCTTACAGACAGAACCAGTAAGATGAGTAGACTGGACAGCCGATTAAACTGTTTAGCTCAAGAATTGTTTGCCAGGATGTTAAATGGGATGTGTGGATAGCTTATAAAAGTGATATATCATGAACTGTTTCACTCAAATACTATTGTCACTTATGCTGTGCTGCTTTAACATTATAATAAAAAAAATCGAAATAAACTGTGGCATTTGTCCTCTTTTCATAGTGTGGCATTCTGTCCAAGGACATTTTGTCCGTGGACATTATGTCCTGTGGCATTTTGTCCGTGAACATTATGTCTGGATATCGAAATTCTATACACGAGGCTCGTCTGATAATCTCGGCTTATTGCATCTCTGCGTACAATAAATACTCAGATGAGTCTGGATATCCGCATAGTGACTCTCATCAGAACCTTCATTGTCAGTGTATTTGTGATAAGGCCCAATATTTAAATATGAAATATAAACATTTAAATAGGGTTATTTCAACCATCTGTACGACCTTGTTCCTGGATGTGAACGGACATGTAACATGCTACATTATAATTCTGCGTGGCCATACTTTTGAAAACAAGAACTTGATGTGTAAACATGATATTCATGATATTTTCATATTTCTCATGCGTATCTATGGTTTGCAATATGTTGTTAACATAATGTGTACGGCGCAAGCAAAGAAAACATTACATACGAAAGGAAAACAAGAACTTGATGTTTAAATTTTACATGATATTCATGATATTTTCATATTTCTTATGCGTTTCTATGGTCTGCAATATGTTGTAAAAATAATGTGTAGATATTACATACAAAATGAAATGAAGGTTCTTTGCCACAATGCAATGTGCATTTCGAAATTCTTATAATTGGTTAAAAAATAATCCAAGGCCGATTAGTATAAAACATGGTTTCCTTCCATAAATAGAGAGACGGTATTTGTAAAGTTCTATGTAATATAAGAGTCACCTTCTTCAACACAATACGTATTATTTTCTAATGTGTATTGACGTTCGTTCATCCACTAATGTTCTTACTTTGAAATGCCACCCACTGATTAATTATTGAGCAAAAACATAATGTGATTTAACAGACGCTTTAATATAAACCTTTATTGAAAAGTACGCTTTAATATAAATCTTTGAAAGCGGATTTGATTTCAATACTTTCTCTTTCAATTTAACACTGTGATATTATTCCCGTGGTGTGCACATATCTAGACAGCTTTATCAAAACGGCATTAAAAAGAGGATACGTAAGTTCGTTTCATGTACATTTTGATCCAATGGATTCTCAATGAAAAAGATTGCTCGATACCTAAATGAAAACATCATTGAAAATAAAATGGTACTTTCGGAAAACTATATTTCTCTATATCCATCCCAACAACCGTAACAAATATACTAGGAACAGTTTACAGTCAATATTTTAATTGCTAAAACGAATTAGAAGATTACTAAAATTCTTGTTGACAATACTGACATTTTTGTTGTTTACAAGGGTCTATACAACTGCCTGATTATATTATGATATCCCAGTAAACTACCCCATGACAATAACTAACCCATTGTAGGCTGCAATACATACGAGAGCGCAATGCCATAAATCCATCCTGTTTTTATATCGAATCTCATAAAATGACATCTCATGACACTTTCCCGTATACAACAACTGATATTTGACAGAAAGACAAATATATGGAAAAATATCATAAATGAATGAGTAACTGTTGAAAAATGTTGATAACAAAAAAATGGTGGTAAAAGTAAAAATTGCACACCATCAGCATTATCGAATTTTGCCTCAGTGATGTCTGTTGCATCTGCGTCAAAATGAGGGAAAGAGTTGAATTATTAATAATGAGACAAATCCAGTGGAAAAGGATTTGTTTTCGCAATATGTAGCATTGATTCATGATTTATTAACTGTTAATAACTGCTGTTATCACTTCACAAAAGGCAATATCGATACCTACAGAAAACACCCTTAAACGAACATGTAGTATGTGAACGTAAAATAAAGTCTCCGGAAATTTAAATGAAAATAAATCACCAAAGAAAAGAAAATATTATATTAGTATTTCGCTGTTATATGAGCCGTCCCACGAGAAAAACAACACTGTGGTCTCTGCGTAAAGTATCGATCCGGATCAGCCTAAGAATGCCGCACACTGTGGATTTTCTATTTCAGGAATCATAACTCTATACATCTAGTCCCCTTATGTTGACCCGGCTGATATGGGTCGATACAAAACATAATGTTTGTTTTCTCGCGGGACATCTCATATTATGTGTTTTCATTCAAAACAAACCGTCTGTAAGCACCTTATACTAGCCATTTAGTCTGTAAGCACCTTATACTAGCCATTTAGTCTTACATAGTGAACATAACTATACCAACACGTTTATTTACAACACAATAAATTAATCTGCCGAAGAACACATACTTGGATGAAATGGAGAATGTGTTTAAACATAGCTTAAATTATACTATCACTCTACGAAAATTCCTATCTTTTATTGAGATTTACATTAATTTGGAAAAGCACCACATTACTATGGAATCAACTTATAATGTTATACTTTATGTCATTTTAATAACATAGACACAGTTCCACTGACGTATACATATTTACGTACATGTATCTTGTAATACAAAACAAAAAAAGAAACTATTTTTGGGAGATACATGTACAACTATTCTTAAATACGTTTATACAGTGTAAGTGGAGAATGAGACATTTATCTAATTCGTTGATTGGTCTGACGGATTGGTGTTTTCATCAGGTTATTGACAAAGAATAATATATAAATAATACATATAGATATGGGCTATACTAAAGAATATGTAAGGACATTTAAGTTCGAAAGATATGCGTGAGCAAAAAGTGTTTTTAACTGAATTCTCAAATGCGTCACTTATACTTTTCCGGTCTGAATCTCTTTAACACATGTTGCTTGATTTGTGGAAGTTGAACGCCGTTTTCAATAATTGTTCAGTCATTTTACGGCGGCCAGTTTACCTACTCATTTGTTTCAAGGCTTTTTCCAACAGTACTCCACACAACATACTTTCCTAGCAACTGGCGGATTTGTACATGTACTATTAAAAATGTTAGTATCGTTTACAACAACATCATAATATATAATTGTTTTACTTTCCTATACATTTACTGTTTCTAACAGTTATATATGCACTCATTTGATATGAACACATGCATATCAATATTATAATTAAGTTAACCCTTCACCACATATACGCGCATTTTGAAGCCGCTGCAGCAGACGCCATTTGAAAACATTGTAACATGCTGACCAACTTCTCCATTTGTCCCAAAAAGGTATTAACATATAGTTTCGATACTTTTGCATAGCCAATTTCAAAGTCTCTGCTTCAAAAGTGATGCATACGGGAATTGGTTATAGCACTCTTAATTTCCCCTCGAATCTAAATGCATTGACCTACCCATGAGGATGTTGGAGGTACACAGAACCTGATAGGGCGAGTCTGCTATTCTCGTCTAGTTCGCAGGTTTTTAATTAATACTAGAATGCGAAAAGAACCAATATTGGGTTGGGGTCAGCGCACACTCGCGGCATTAGTTGATAAATATGTTACATAACGTACACAAACCATGTCATTCCTGAGTAATTACGACAACGAAATGCATGTACCGACAGGTAAGCCCGACATGCTTGGTGTAGAAATTGTCGTGCTTTTTTTGTATGTCTGTTGTTTCTAGAATGACAAGAATGCCCCCATTCCTTTGTTCTGCGACTGTTTTTATCTTCAACTACAAACAAGTGCTCCACTGCTTGACGGGTTTTATCACTCTCTTTACTGCTCTACATTTACAGAACAATCACAAATTAACCCTTTATCACGCTGAATGTCTAGAAGAAGAGCTTATGTATGATAACAGGTTAACTTTTGTCATTTTCAACAGTGTAGGTTCTGATCATCGTGTGTGAGTAATATATGAACAGAGTAGATCTTAATAAGAACGTGAGAATGCTCTACTTCGAAGAAGAAGTTGAGGATGCATTCTAACATTTATAATAAGATTGTCGACGACCAACCTGCAATTTGGAGATTTATGCTACAGGTTCCATTATTACCTATTGCCATTACGGAAGATGGATCTACGGTACTGCCAATATGAATTGACAAGTCTGTCTCAGACTCACAAATCAAGCGACAAGCCCGTCTATATCCGTACCGAATTCTCAAGTCTAAAATGGAAAAACACACGATTAGGAAAACATTATGATACTCATCTTGAATTGAAACATTTAATGGGAAAAAAGGTTAACACGATGAAATCCTATTTGTCTCATTCGTCTTCGTTCCTCAATAAATAAAATAAATTCAGAAACATTTGTTCCTATTATTTTGAAATGCCAATGCATAACAATTTATTCGGCATTGACTGTCATTTATTGCAGATTTCCAACACAACTATCAATGTCTGCAGCGATACACGTAAACACATGATTATATGCAAAGCTTAAGTATACCCTTTTGAGTGTTAAACATGAATTAGACATTTAAACCGTTTGTTCGGAATATCATGCTTATTGTACCTCCTTGGCATTTCGGTTGCGGGGTTTGCATGAAACTAAGTGGCTGTTGTCAGGCTAAATGGACCAGATAAACTGGTACTTTACCCGGGAAAAGCCCCCATATAACTGGAAATGTGTTGAAAGTGGCGCAAGACACCAAACAATCAATCAAACAATAATTTAAAAGTAACATAATAAGGATTGCCTTTGCCAATGTATTATTGGCATACCTGGAGAATAATTACTGCTGTTTTGACTGGATATGATCTTTCTTTCATAAAACTATGACATAGTATTTTACCATACCCCAGGTGATACCGTGACGGTTTATCTTTCAACTACTAGAAATCAATTTGTTTAGGATGTGTCCCTTTTCCATATCAACTAGCTTGATTCAAGTTCCATTTTTTAGATTAACTAAGCACGTACTTCTTTATTTAACCACTACAGTGTCTACGTATTATTTATACCAAATTCGTGTATATCGAAAGGCTCCCCTCAGCGAAAGGTACTCGAAATAACGTATTACACGAATATATGGATATAAGAACGAACTGATATCTCGTCCTATGAAAAGTATTATACCTTTATGACACATAATGACAGCAGCTGTAAATGACCTATTTCAAAATAATCGTAATTGGTAAAACGAGCAACGCTCTGTAAAAACCAACCGTTAGCTATGTAAGATTAGAGTAAATCAAGATCAGCCAACGAATCCGCGTAGTATTTTTTGACTCAGCATGTTTCGCCAATTAGTCATAGAAGATTTAGAAAAACGTATTACAGAGATTTACATAAGGTGAGTATTACACATTCCAAAATCCTTTTTTGATACTCAGACGTTTTGAGTACCCACAATATATGGTTTGGTTGAATAATAATATACATAATGGTGGGGTAAAGATCAATTAACTCGTTCTTATCTAGTAGTCTGAAACTAGTACCGATTTGGATCCTTTAACATTGATGATAATTCTGGTCTTTTTAACACACGTATAGCAATGTCATCAAGGTAAGTTACCGCAGAGCACCTTTCAAGAGATGCGAATACATACTTACCAAATGAGTTTATGTAACGACAGCATTTTCTCGTTACTACAAACGTATACCCAGGTAAATGTTGGGAAAATAAAATCATAGCGGAAAGCCTACCAAACTAGATTGTGACAATACCAAATAACCCTTTGTATCTTTGAGTAGGTTGTTATCAAAGACACTATTTTTTGTAAAGTTTCTACATATCTGTGCTAGCTATTAATAATGTGTAGAAGTCACTGGTCCTATATCCGGCTCTAATAACATGACCATGCTGTCAAAGTGTTTTCATAGTCTTAACCGTTTTTCAAGTTGTTTCTAGATACAATATATCACAAAAGAATAAATATAGAATAAAATAGGTCACCATGCATGTAATGTTGAAATATATTAAAGTCACAACTCGGTGATATTAAAAATCCCGAGCTCATCACATAATGTGGGATAAGTTACCATACTAACCGTTATAACTGTAAGCTAGTGCTGTACAGTACACGTAGCAAACACGTCAATTATTCAAGTACATGTTCATAGGTGACGATCAAATATGATGACAAGACATACAAAGCGCAACAGATGTACACACAATACCGAAATTAAACACCGCAAACCATGGCGGCCTAACCAGTCGTAACGTCTCAGGAATGACATGGTTTGTATACGTTATCTTAACATATTTACATCAAACGACGGGACTTGGTAATGACCCCAAACCAACAACCAGCAAAGCAACAATATCAAAAATCGTAAAAAGCCGTAAACATGAATATTTTCTAACGGAGAGCGAAATTAACTGTTTTGACTGGTATGGTAGGTAGGTCGTAAACTATCATTGCATGTAACCCAGTCTTAATTTAACATACTTCCCGCGGTTAGAACTGCTCGTTTTATGTGTGTGTCTAATTACCAGGAAACGGCAGTAATTATACATCACATTGCCACATCATTCAAACCAAACAGATCCTTTATTGTACTCGCATTCCCGTCTAACAAGACGTGCATTCATGCGCCGACAGCAAAGTGAAAACAGTCTCAGTTGTGTCTATAAAACACGAAATGATGTACGCCTGACAAGCAAACCCTTCAATCTGAATAACTAGATGTGTTTTTCCCTTTTTCGTCTCTGAAAATCATAACTCATTAAGTACATGGAATCTAAAATTTCAAGAACAAAACAAACACAGCAATTTTGGAACGTTCAGAAACCCTTCGAAAATGCAAAATGAGTTAAACTATACCGGTTAAACGGTTGTGGTTATCTTCAAAGTTGATAAACTGGAATGATCATAACAATTTCAATTGTTGAATGTAATTGCTACGACTGCACAGGCTGATCTGAACTGATCTACCTTTCGAAAGCAGTGTAGCATCAGTTCTGATTTCTGATACAAATAATCAGAGTTGCTGCTGTGCTGATTGCTTGGTATGATTTCTTTTAATAGTACACATTAAGCACACATGAAGTACGAAGCTATAAATGAAATCCACAATTCTACCATTATTGAAATGCCCGGCGGTCTAGTAGTTAACACGCTGGACTTTCAATTTAGAGGTCTGGGGTTCAAATACCGGTCCGGGTTCTGCATTTTTCTGATGCCTTAACGTCAAGTACTGGTCCTTTCCAGGAAAAATGGGTTGGCTGATCATACATACCTCACGATTGGTTTTTGCAGAGCGCTGCTCATTTAACAAATAAGCCATCACGCGAAAAAGAAAATGTGGACTCTGCGAAAAGTATCGACCCGGATCAGGCTAAGCATGCGGCGCAGGCTTACCTGGGTAGACACGCTTCGCCTCCTGTGGGTTTTCTGTTTCAGGAATAATTACTCTATACCTCTATATCTCTCTGGCGGGATTTGTCGGCCCGGATCATCAGTCTGCACGAACAG
>JAUELF010246346.1:0-12189 GCA_031471495.1 Clinocardium nuttallii | reverse complement strand
TTGAGATATAACAGTGTATTGTTGAGATATAACAGCGGATTGTTGAGATATAACAGTGTATTGTTGAGAGATAACAGTGTATTGTTGAGATATAACAGTGTATTGTTGAGATATAACAGCGGATTGTTGAGATATAACAGTGTATTGTTGAGAGATAACAGTGTATTGTTGAGATATAACAGTGTATTGTTGAGATATAACAGCGGATTGTTGAGATATAACAGTGTATTGTTGAGAGATAACAGCGGATTGTTGAGATATAACAGCGTATTGTTGAGATATAACAGCGGATTGTTGAGAGATAACAGTGTATTGTTGAGATAACAGAAAAAATGTTCAGACATAACAGAAGAGTGTTGAGATATAACAGCGGAGTGTTTGGATATAACAGAAAATTGTTGATATATAACAGTGTATTGTTGCGATATACCAGTGGATTGTTGATATATAACAGTGTATTGTTGCGATATAACAGAAAATTGTTGATATATAACAGTGTACTGTTGCGATATACCAGTGGATTGTTGAGATATAACAGTGTATTGTTGCGATATACCAGTGGATTGTTGAGATATAACAATGGATTATATCATGTTAAATGCACTCATTATTTGAGCCAGTGCATAACAAAAGGGTACACGTTGCCATTTCTGAACAGCGTAGGTTCAGGTCATCTTGTTCACCTGCTCATTCTTATCAGAGACGTTACGTGTTGACGAACTAGTTTAACATGCTTGTGTATGTAACATGTGAACAGTTTAGATATAACCAGACTGTGCGGATACACAGGCTGATCTGGGTCTATACTGTTCACTAAACAAACTTGTACCGTTTCTCATACACTGGCTCATTTACTGATGATATATATCCAAATCTAGTCATAGTATCACACAGTAAAAGCAATAACTGAAATAAACAAAACAATTGTTTGTTAAAGTAAGATGTAGGATTTGAGATATATTCCCATTTGTGAAACTCTCAAAGAATTAGTTCACCCTTTGCATATAGTATACTTATGGTAAATAATACTTCGTGCTCACGTAGAACAATTATATCTCGGGCGTACACTGGAACAAACAATTATCGTCGATCAAATTGAAAAACCTATACGAGAGCTGTGTCAATCAGCGTTAAATCTTTGACGGAATTACTTGAATACATACTTATCAGAGTTTCCGCTGTTTCTTCGTTTCTCTTCTAAATGACAGTTAAGATAACGCCATATAGTATATCAGCGTTAGGCCGGTCAGAAATCGAACCGCCCATTGTTCAAAACGTTTATCGGATATGCATGTTTAGAGTCGTCTGCTTAGAAATTATACTTAGTTAAGTAAAATAGATGTAAACACCGAGTCTGGGTGTATACTATTTAATTCTCATTTGAAAACATTGATGGACAATAAAAAAAAGTAATTTCATCCCTTTTCAATAATGTTTTTAAAATAAGCGTCTGCTACAAAAGTCGTAAAATGTCGACTTCGTCAGGAAAAGGGAAACTCACCGTATTCAATATGACAATGGCTCTCGTAGACATATCATTGTAGTTAGAAATTGAATACACTAAATGGAAGTGACGCCCATTAGTTTAACGAAGTCTTTGTTTTATTATAGGACGTGTTAAATATATCGAAAATCTACACGTTCTGATAGATACTACTACGATAATGTTTACTTTTGTTTTTGCTTTCTAAAGCTGGGTTATAGGAAAACGTGTCTCATTGTGGCGTGTCTTCAGATTACCTTACGGAAGAGTGGGAAATAGGTGGTTGTGAGTTAACCCTTTCCCTCATACGACAATTCTGCAGCAGACGACTTTGAACATATTATGTCAAAACATGGAAATTCTCCATAATTGAATGGATAACCTATGACTAAAAGTGGAAAGCATAGAGGCAAAAGGAGAAATTGCACGTTTTGTGCAATTTCTTCTTTTGTCAACATGTTTTCAAAAATATGTCTGTTGCAGAGGCGTCAGAAAGCGTCTATATGAGGGAAAGGGTTAATTAAACAATGCTTATTGATTGGCGGATAGTCTACTGTAAGGATAACAACCTTACAGTTACCAGAGTGAACTCCTGGTAGAATAGTGTTAACGTCGTCTGCTCTGAAAACGAGACTGTGAAAATGTTGCAATATCAATACATGTATACATTGATAAATAGAACAGATAGGAAAGATAAATGCAATACCAATACATGTATACATTGATAAATAGAACAGATAAGGAAGATGTTGCTATACCAATACATGTATACATTGATAAATAGAACAGATAAGTAAGATAGTGCAATACCAATACATGTATACATAGATGAATAGAACAGATAAGGAAGATAGTGCAATACCAATACATGTATACATTGATAAATAGAGCAGATAGGGAAGATAAATGTAATACAAATACATGTATACATTGATACTAGAACAGATACGGAAAATGTTGCAATACCAATACATGTATAAATTGATAAATAGAACAGATAATGAAGATATTTCAATACTAGAACAGATAATGAAGATATTGCAATACCAATACATGTATACATTGATAAATATAACAGATAATGAAGATATTGCAATATCAATACATGTATACATCGATAAATAGAACAGATAAGGAAGGTATTGCTATACCAATACATGTATACATTGATAAATAGAACAGATAAGGAAGATATTGCAATACCAATACATGTATACATTGATAAATAGAACAGATAAGGAAGATATTGTTATACCAATACATGTATACATTGATAAATATAACAGATATTGCTCGCATAGAGAATTTTCCCCTTTTTTCTACACTTTTTTTCTGCATCTATGAATAAATGTGTAAACAAAATCTATAAAAGGACGTAGAATTATTGAAAAAAGTTGAAAACATTGTGGCAAAATGATGGGTAATTTCACCTTTTGCCACGCTGTTTTCAAAAGTCGTCTGATGCATATAGGTACGTGCATAGGCACGTGCATGTGTGAGAGGGTTCATGTCATCTAGATAAGATAAATGGTAATGTGATCAAGATTGAATCTGGCCTGGTTAGCGACAGCTTATCTGGATCTTCACCGTTTAATACCATGCATATATACACTGTTCATATCGCAGGGAGTGGCCTTATGGGAGATTCGCTACATGATTGACAGCGTACAGATAACTTTAAGAGAAGGTGGGTTTATTAATGCCGCTTCATACACAAAAATGAGATCAGCTGTTTCGACTTGTTCGTTGAGTCATAAATTGTTTATGTTAATCTTTTGGACAATAAGATTAGCGAAAAAGATCTCGTTGTAAACAATTTACAAACATAATCTGTGACAAAATGTCACCTAAGTTTACATATTGTTTTTGGCCAGGTCAGCTTATCTAGGGAACATATGTTTGTAAAAGTACAAGTTGTTTTTAATACAAAGACTCTATTATACATTCTAAAATATATACTGTATTAAAAAAGTAATTTGTATACTCATGCATCAAGGATCATTGATGAGAAAATAATAAATTGGTCATGTTAAGAAATAATTAATCCCCCACCCCATAATGCTTCTTGTGTATATCAGGGTGACCCTGTATATATCAATAGGTTGGAAACGTGAATAAGTTTATTATATGTTTTAAACAAGATTGACATGGACCTATCAACGAAGCTGGTAGATGACTTCCCTATAAAAACATCTATTGAATACTGAAACTCATCTACTTACAGACATGTCGTTTTACTATAAAATTGTTTTATCAAAATTTCGTTGCTCTAATCATAATTTTATAATTGAGACTGGTCGCCATAGCAAAGTTTCTCGTGAAAATAGGATATGTTTGTATTGTTTTCAAAAACATAACATTCACTGTGTGTGAATATCGTGTATTTTTTCCAGTGTGAAAAGTTCCTCGAAATCAGACAGCTTTTCCTTTTCACCTGGTATAAATTTTGTACTAGCATTACTAGTTGATATAGCTTACAACAATCTAATAACGCATTGCTTATAAGAAAAGTAGCACACTGCGTATACATGCTGTTGACAGAGCTTTAGTTTTAGGGATTGTTTTCAGAATGTAAAAATGTATTAATATTATGTTATCTATTATGGACTGGTGGCCTAAGTACTTTTTAATAAAGATTTGTCATTGTCATTATTTAAAGAGGAAAACAAGTTTAAATGTTCTATTATTTTCTTGTGATGTAAGCACTGAATTTTTGGATTTGTATATAAACATTAAATGTTCACATACACATACTAGTTCTTCGGTGGTGTAGAAGTAGAGCGTACGGCTCGATGCGGTAGGTTGCAGGTTTGACCTATGATCGGATCATACCAATACTTAATAAAAATGGTAATAATGGCTGCCCTCCTTGGCGCTCAGGGTTGCGGGGTTATCAGAAAATTACGACTGACTGTCTGGGAAAACAACGTGATGTAACTGAAAAGTTGTTGAAAGAGATATTAAAACACAAAACAATCAATCACATAGACAGGTTTATTTTTCACTGACTCACAAAACCCTATTTTTTAAGTAACATAAATAATTATCTTGCTAAAGGGGGTGGGTGTGCCCTTTACTTTATTATGTATAATTAAGTATATACTATATAGGTAACATAACATGGATGTATGCATGTTGCATGTACGGACAGCGTGAAAGAGTTTGTGGGTGTTGTGTGTGAAAGCCATATATAAAAATATATAGATTGATTGATTTTTTGTTAAAATACTTTTGTTACTTTTATATGTCCTCATATCACATACATTCTGATTCCTTGATCATTGTCACCGTATGATTTCATTGTTCTGTTTGTTACCAAGCAAAGGTCCCTTGCTTCCGTGCATAAACCAAATATATTCAGTGTGTATTTCTTTCGTTCGTGTTTTTAAAACGGTGACCATTTTGTCGATTCGGTTAACTCGGTTTTTATCCTTTAATTTGTTTTAGCCGAGATGTTGGTTTTCGTACGGGGAAATTGACGTTGGATCTGACTACTTCAACATTATTTTTTTCGTATTTAAATGATGTGACATGATGTCTGCCAACAAGAAAGACCAACAGAACGAATCTGAGAAGAAATCAAGACGAAATGAAATCCATGAACTTATTGAACGAGAGGAATATGAAATCCGAAAGAGGTTGCCGAGAAAACTGCCCAAAAGAGACTGTGACGTTTATGTGACAAGAAAAACAAACTTTCCAGCACAGATGAAAAGATGTCAGAAAATTCTCGATAACGGTAATGTTGTTTACGTTCATGGACTTGGAACTGCTATAAATCGTGCAATCAATTTGGCCCTACAGTTAAAGAGTAACGGTCTAGGCAGTGTGGAGGTGTCGGTCCACACATCTACTGTGGAACTGACTGATGATTTAGAACCTTTAACTGATGAACAAGAGCCTGACACAATGGCGAGGAATAACTCTGCTGTACACATCCGAGTTTACAGACCAGATGTACGGAACATACACAAGGAGATTGAAGATGCCTTTAATGCAGATCCAGTTCTTGAATGACGTTAAATAGACACAAGAATAGCCCCTATATGGGGGAGTAAACTGGTTCTCAACCTACATGATCTTTTTTGATACTCATTTAAAACCTATGCTGGGGTACTCAAAACAAGTACATGTATATCTGAATACCCACAACTAAGGGTGTTCAGGTCAAATATTGAATCAAGAACATAAAATTTCCCCATTAATTATTGGCAGCTCTGATAACATATTTTTATATAGTGCAAGAATCAATGTTAAGACTTATTTCACAGGACATTTATGTGTTTAGATTTAGAAATGATCAATTTGTCTTTTTAGAGTTGATAAATAGGAGTTAGAATGAAAAATAGGTGAAATAATTGTCGCAACAAACCTGCCCTAATAAAATTTATAATGTTAATGGGTAGTCGGTACAACATTTTGACAAAATGTGATATAAACTAGCCAGATTTTATCCGGTGAGTTATGAAACCATATATTATATGCTTATATTTGGTCACATTAGCTTTGTAAACCACCCAACTTGTACACATATATAATGCTCAACTTGTTCACGATGTATAATACGGAAGCAAGTTAACTGATTCCAAAGTAATTTGCATGAGGGAAAGGGTAAAACTTGAGAGTACAGGAAGTTGCAAGTCCATCCAAGAACTGCTCTTGCAACTACAGCCTGCAACAAGTGTTTGTAATGGCTTTGCTCTTGAATACAGAATTGGAAGAATTACATGATGTGTTACAAATTTGTCTACAAAGGAGAAGCCTTTACCTGTAACAGGTCTTTGCCACAGTCAGTATTTGAAAACAATTTGGAAAAAAAGATGACATTGCTATTTTTAAAAGCAAAATAGTCATCCTTTTTCCACAATGTTTAAAACGCTATCAAATTGATACATTTAAGTTCCATGTGTAACATTATGATTAAAGAGAAGTATTTAAAGCCTATTACTCTCAAGTGCTCAAGGTGTTTTTTTGTGATTGCCCTTTGTAGGATGTGCGTATTCGGTCTTTCCGTTAACATCTACTCTGTAACCAGTGGTTCAATTGGGATTCATGAAACTTCACAGGAAGCATCCTCTCAATAGCCTCCCCAATTTTATTTTTTTAAATCAATGCAGAAATTCTTTTCCTCTGAAAGAAAAATCTTGTTATGACCCTGAGAGCCACATTGTTATCTTGTGTATTTTAAAATTTTGTCTTGATGATATTTAAGCCAAGTGGGAATATTTGTCGTGTTGGTTTCAAAAACTAGGTTCAAATTGAAGAAAAATCTAGTTAACGCTCTGGAAGCTGCATTTTGAACATGAGCATATATTCAAACTTTGTCAGAATAATTGTCCAGATGCTATCTAGGCTACCGTAAGTTTGAATATAGGTCATGTCTAGTCAAAAACTAGGTAGCTAGGCCAAATTTCAGAACAATCTTGGTAACAATTTAAATAGAGACAGCATGTTTAGCTTCAGCAGCTTAAAACTTTGTCAGAATGTTTGTCTTGATGAAATTTTAGTCAAGTTAGAAAGTTGGCCATGTCGGTTTAAAAATCAGGGTAACTTGTTCAAATTGAAGAAAAATATTGTCTACACTATCTCTACTGCGTTTTTAACTTGAACATGTTGAAACTTTGTCAGAATACTTGTCCTGATGATATCTAGGCTTAGTAAGAATATAGCCTATTATATTATGGGTCATTATGCCAAATTTTAGAGAAATCTTGTTAACTCTCGAGAGGCTGAAATTTTGACTTCAGCAGTTTGAAACTATGTCAGAATGATTGTCGTGGTAATAATTAGGCCTAGTCCAAATATGGGTCATGCCATGTCCAAAACAAGGTCACTGGGCCAAATTGAAGGGAAATCTTGTTAACATTCTAGTTTAAGCTTACCTGCTTAAAAAATTATGAGTATTAGTGATGGACTATGTGGTTGGCATAACTGAGTTAAACTGAGGTGAGCAATTCAGGGACATCATGGCCCCTTATTGTTCGATGAGACTCTTATGATATAACAAGTATTTATATAATTAGAAAATGAATAAATATATATTTATTGTCTGTTATATACCATCTTTGCTAATTGGCTCAATTTTAAAATGTTTCTTTATTTGAAGGAAATAAATGAAATCTATACATACAGCTTTTTTTGGACAGGGTAGAAAACTGCTCGAATGAAGATTATCTGTTTTTTTTCATGCAAATTTCTCTTCTCCATGTTTCTCAAAAAAGTTTTCTAATGCATGTATAACAAAATGAGAGAAAAAATGTCTCAATTGGTTTCAATAAAATAAAATAAAGGGAAACAACCAATATGTGTTCTTATTTGTATTTATTGAGTTAATTCCCATTAATAACTATTTAACATGATTGTTCCAGATGTGTTGCTGAGTCTGAGTAAAATTGTTCAATAACACATAAACACTCTAAAATACTTTTGGAATAGATTTGAAAACTGTGGGAGGAGAAATCACTTGTTCTGAGCATTTTCTGTTTCCACAATGATTTCACATAATTGACATTGTTACACCACAGTTCGTGGAGATGCTATTCAGACATTTATTATGTCTCCCCCATACATGGGGGTGACATATTGTTTTTTCCCGTTCGTCCGTTCTTCCATCTCTGTCTGTCACACTTGTTTCCACTCAATGACTGAAGAACACTTGGGCATAGGAACTTCATACTTGGTATGCAGGTTTGTCATGACCAGTAGATGACCCTTATTGATTTTGATGTCAGAAGGTCAAAGGTCAAGGTCATGGTGAACTTGTGAGGTAAAAAATGTTTCCCGCTCATTAACTAGGTCACAGTGACCTTGAGCTGAAAGGTCAAAGTGATTATGAGCAGCAAATGACCCCTATTGATTTTGAGGTCACAGTGGTCAAGGTCACGATGACATTGGGCTAACAAATGGTTTCTGCTCAATAACTGAAGATTGGGGCCAGGAACTTCATACTTAGTATTCAGGATGGTCTTGACACCTTGACCTGTTAAATGGTTTCCGTCCGTCAGCCCATCACACTTGTTTCCGCTCAATAACTGAAGAACACTTGGGCATAGGAACTTCATACTTGGTTTGCATGACCAGTAGATGTCACAATGAGCGTTGTCAGCATTCCACTAAACCATCAGTGATCATTGCTTGCTCCATATCAAAATAAAAACTTAACGGTACTTCTTACATACACATTTACGTTCATTCTTAAAAAAATAACCACTAATCTTGTGCATCTTATGCGATACATGTCCGCTATTGTCTACATGTTATTAGGCCAAACTTCAAAGTTACTGTTGCTTCATCTCCAGTCCAAAACTACAAAATTCATCTCCATCATTTCTTTTTATCCCCTACGACAACACAAAAGGGGAGACAAGCCCCCCCCCCCCCAAATAATATTTTAATAATAATTTACCTCAACATTTTCTTGATGCTAAGGACGTGGAGAATTTCAAGATGAGGATGGATCGTTACTGGAAAGGAGATATCCTATATCAACATAATCCAGAACCAAGGCTGTCTAGGGACATCAGTATATGTCAGACACCAATACCTGTACCAATAACTTGAACTTAAACATTTTGTGATCACCACAATCAATATAGTGTCCGATCAAGTAAAAAAAGAAGAGGGGCTTAAAAAGGACAGATGTCCTTACTGCAGAGCCCAAAAGCATCTTGCATGTATCAGAGGTGTCCAATGTCATCTATATAAGAGAACGGTTGAACACAATTAAATATTTGACAATAAGCCATTGGATCAATGATTCATTCCATTTCACATAATGCCTTCAACAGATTGAAAAAGGTGAAAATGCTGAAGAATATAATTATAGTATCTCATTTTTCAAACACCCACGTCTGGAGCAGGCGACATCCACACATTGTCAGTTCTCTGGGACAAAATGTTTTCATCCAATATTTACCAAACTTGTTAGACATGTTTGTTGGCAGTTTGTGTCGGGACAAAATTTGATAACGACCAAATCTTTCAAGTCACTCTTGGATAATCCCCTAAATCCAATATTGGCGAAATTACCCTTGTCCGCTCTCTAGGTCACACTTGTTTGCAGGCAAAATTTCTAGGCCAAGATCGATAACCAGCCAAATCGCCCTAAGGCACTTCTATATTATTGCCCGTGAATTAGCTAAAACTTGTCCATTCTCTATGTCAAACATTTTCATCTGATCTTCGCCAAACTTGGCATACGGTCTGGGCCAATTTCGATAACAAACCAAAGGAACTTTTTGATTATGGCCCGTGAAATTGCGTGCATCATCAAATATTTGGCCAAATATGCACGATCTATCTTGCTTTGTTTTGAGTTAAGGGCTTTTCTAAGAATAACAAGGTTATTTTACTCATCCAAGTGAGCTTCGGTGATGGCATCGTTCTGTTGATCAGTTTTAAGTTTAAAGGGGACAGTAAGAATGACAATATACTCCTTTATAACTTTTACTTAAAACAGTTTCAATTTTGATGAAACTTGCCATTATGCTAGATGATAGGTGGTCCATGGATTATTAGACAGTTCAGTATCTTTACGGTAAATCTCACTTGATTCATGCATTTATACTTTTTTAAGTTAAGTAGTTTAATTGGAAGTTGTGGCATCATAAGCGACACAGGACCCAGTTTCTAAACGACAAAGTGTGTCAAACAGTTTGGTTGTTTTAAGGTTATTAAAGTTTTTAGCTGGTTTTCATTCTTATATTATTTGCTTTGTTTTGAATGCTAATCGCCGGTCAAACTTTTAAAATTCTTCTCGTCCTAAACTGATTGGCCGATTTTCAAATAATTTGTAGATATGTTGCGTGCTCGAAAAACATGGCCGCTAGGAGGCGGGGCTATTTTGCCTTATATATATGGCTATAGTGAAATCTTAAAAAATCTTCTTCTCCAAAAGTGCCAGGCCGATTTTTAAATAATTTTGTAGAAATGTTCCTAGAGCTATATTAAAAACTTAACAAAATCTTCCTCAGAAGAAAGTATCTGGCCGAAGTGTATAGAAATGTTCCTCGGGTGACTTTCTATCATATTCCACTAAGCCATGTTGATTGGTCTTAAAAAATATGGCTGCCAGGGAGCGGGGCTGTTAGCCTTATATTAGCTTGAGAAAACTTTGAAATAAAAATCTTTTCCTCCGAAGTTATTTGGCCGATTTTCAAATAATATTGCAGAAATGTTACTTGGGTGACAAGCCGGTGATTGGTAAAAAAACATGGCCACCAGGGGGCGGGGTTGTTTGGATATTTATTTATTTGCCTAAAGGCAGTGGAGCGTTACCTGCCACGCCCCTCTTGGACCTCTTGTTTTTATCTCACCTGTGCACGAAGTGCTCAAGGCGAGTTATTGTGATCGCCGTATTTCTGGCGTCCGTCAACATCTTCCCCTCAATGACCGTACTACAATTCCTTCAAATTTTAGGGATCCATGCAGAATTCTGGTTTCCATGGCAACCAAACGAAACAACTTTAAAATTCTTCTTCTCCGAAATTGGTTGGCCTATTTTCGAATTATTTTGTAGAAGTGTTCCTTGGATGACCCCTATCAGATTTCTTCAATCCATGTTGATTGGTCGAAAACTATGGCCGTCCTGGGGCAGGGATATTTTGCCTTATATGGCTAACGTGAAAACTTAAAAATAGTCTTCTCCGAAAATGTCAGGCCGATTTTCAATTCATTTTGTATAAATGTTCTGAGGGTGACCCTCTATCAGATTCCTTCAAGCCATGTTGATCGGTTGAAAACTATGGCTGGCAGGGGTCGGAGCTTATATGGCAAAAGTGAAAACAAGAAATTAAACGTCGATCAATATGAGAAAACACTAAGAAATGGAACTAGACCGAGAATACGCCACTTGACTGGCTCCCAAGGGGTGTATAAGTTTCAATTGACGATAAATAACAGAAAACTTATCATATTTCAAAAATGATTAATATTTTGCTCTTAAATATTATATTCATACGTTTTCACTGAAATTTATTTTTTAAGGAAAGCAATTCAAGGTTAACAATTATATGAGGAACATTTCATTTTAAAACTTCACCTTATTAGTGCCTCTCGTGGGATCGCCAACTTAACTATGAACCAATCAAAACGTTTAATTTCCTTTACTTCTTCGCTATTATTCATTAAATGCAACATTGATTGGTCTACAATCTAGATCATTTGTTTAAAACATCTAGGTCAAAACTGCCGTTATACATCTATCAACGAACATATCAGAGATCCAGGGCCATCTTGTCTATTACATCATATCGGTTCCAGGATAATTGAACAGTACTACTGGATTATTTAATCAGACACATGTAAGCAAGTTTGTAACAATTATAAACCCACAATCGTGAGCGCCAAGTTGGGAAAGCCGGGTACTGAACTTGTGACCTCCCGCCATATCATGGCAACACTCATTAAACCACTTAACTGCATTTGACAAACACTGACTTTAATGCTATTCGACCCTTCCCCTAACAACTATCGATTGCCTATCTTTATAGGGTTTTTAGCTCACCTATGCACAAAGTGCAATGTGAGCTATTGGGATCACATATTGTCCGGCGTCCGTCCGTCCGTCGTGCGTCGTCAACATTTACCCTTGTTAACACTACAGGCTACATTTGCATCCAATCACCATGGAAGTTTGTCAGAACATTCATCTCCATCAAATCTTGGACAAGTTCGAAACTGGGTCATGTCCGGTCAAAAACTAGGTC
>JAUELF010246336.1:0-12190 GCA_031471495.1 Clinocardium nuttallii | reverse complement strand
TGCACGTTTTGTGCAATTTCTTCTTTTGTCACTATGTTTTCAAAAAGCCGTCTGCTTCAGAGGCGTCAGAAAGCGTCCCAATATACGTAGTGTAAATGTTGTATCCTCCGCAAGAGACACATTTCTCATGCATAGCGATCCACTGGTCTTATATTATATCTGAAAACCATTATGTTGTCAAGATCAGACAATGTACGGTGAACAGCAAACGACAGTTCCTGAAAATTGTGTCCGTTCAAAGAAGACTTTACCACCGGAAAAAATACGAATGAGCGTGGACGAGCTTTTAACAGGCTTGCGGAAATGGTCTCGTATATATTTGCGGGACTATGTTTGAGTTGCAGGTTCAAAATAATAAATCCTTGTCTCGACTGTGCATATACACAGTTTGATCCTAGCCGTCCTCATCCAAATTGTCAATCATTGAAGATGTAGCATTTGTCGAGAGTAAAAACATCATAACATAAAGATATGCTCGTAAATATTTAACAGAGGTCCGTAGGGTAGTTTAGATTAACTATGCGACAATTTAAATTAATGCTATTACTATTGTTATCATCTTCATCATCATTATCAGCATCAGCATCATCATACTCATCACCATCATCAATATCATCATCATTATTGTAATGTATGATTCTTGGGTTCACACATAATACATTTACGAACAGTGCAGACCAAGATCAGACTACGCGGATACGAATGGTTAACGCAAGTAGATAATATTTAATATATTGTTTATCAGGATCGTATCGGTACAGTGAGGAAGATCGCAGATTTTATCGGACGAAATCTAACAGACGAACAAGTTAACGAGGTGGTAAAACATACATCGCTTGAGAGCATGAAGGCAAATAAATCCGCCAACTTTTCCTACTTCGAAGAAGCCTTCAATACGGATAAATCAGACGGAGAGTTCATAAATACAGGTGATTCACTTTTCTGTAACAAATTATTCGACTCCCGTCTGGCGATTAAGGGTCTAATAGACTCCCCGTAATGAGTTCTATTTAATAAGCCGTTCTAAGAGAAAACCAACAGTACGGTCTCTTCGTAATGCATCGACCCAGATCCGGGCCGACACTTCCTTCTCAGGGGGTTAGAGATGTAGAGTAATGATTCCTGAGACAGAAAACCCACAGCAGGTGAAATGTGTCTTCACAGATTAGCCTGCGCGGTGTGCTTAGGCTGATCTGGATCGATACTTTACGCAGAGTCCACACTATTGGTTTTCTCGTGGAACGGCTCAAATGTATCTGTTGGCTACATTCATTGTTCTTACTTCGTAAGTGAATAGCTAGGACTCAATAACATGCAGGGACTCAATTACATGCAGGGACTTAATTACATGCAGGGACTCAATTACATGCAGGGACTTCATTCCATGTTGGAGGACACTGAAGCCTCTTGCGAAAAGATGCGAATACATAATGTAAGCACGCCGGCGGTCTTCATTGGGCGCAGATGCGTTTACATTTCCCCCACGTACAACAAATATGCAGCAGACGACTTTGAACACATCTAGGCAAAGAGATGAACATTCTTAATGAATTAATGTATGAGTTTGAAAACAGAGTGGCAATAAGTGAAGTTGCTTACCATGAGCAATTTCTCTTTTAGAAAGAATCATAGCTGCTTCAGTGGCGTCAGAAAGTGTCTGTATATCGGAAAGGGTTGGTTCCAGTAGTTCGGCTCATTTACACTGCTGGATGAATTAACGCGATACAGACGTTTTTGTACTCCATTGAAGACGTCGTGATTCCCTTTTCACGATGTTACAAATGAGCGGGTCTTTAGAAAGACCTACGATTGAAGGCATTATCGACTCGTGTATAACCAGTTCACAATTTATCTTCTGATAACAGAATAAATGGACCATTATTACTGGTAACTTACCCTGAAAACGCCATAATATAACTAAAACATTGCTGAAAGCAACGTTAAACACTTAATACACACGCCAAAAAACAAAACCAGTTTTAAAAGTGGTGTAATTTTCTATGAATTGAATATTTATTTTTCCACACAGGTGAAATATCGGGATGGCGGAAAGATATTCCAGAGGATCTAGTTAAACCGTTCGATGAGATGATAGAACGAGAGCTCGGACAAACAGATATAACGTTTCCAAAGTAAACGTCTATATACGATGTGGTGGCTGGTTTCTGTCATCTTGTTTTAGTATCCCGAAAGTATTCATGTTTTATCTTTATTATGCCATTATGACACCATTGGCGTCGTCGTCAGCGTCGTCACGAAACTTTTACCTTACCTCATAACTCGTTCAACATTTTCAAATACAACTTGGTACACGTGTTTATAGGCACAATACGCATGTCTATATCAAGTAACACAGCTATTATTTTAATAATTAATCAGTAATGCCTCTCTTTGATTTAGAAAAGGGAGCGATCGTTGCCGTTCACTCCGCGGCGCTCTCTTTTTTATATATTATATACTAAAGCATACATTCTAAGCATACATAACTTTTATAGTTTTGAGCACTATTGAGTTTGTTCTCTGTATAAGTGCATGCTTTAGCACGAATAGTCAGCGAATAAACACATATTTAGAACAACTTAGTGTTTCTATTATTATTATCAATTTGTTTTTATTTACCCTCGCCGTGCAGAAGTAACTATTTGGCGAGCAGACAAAGTTAGATACAAGGGAGTCCGGGTGCGATACCCTAGCCCTTTCCGAAAAGACCCCTTGGTTCTTTTACGTGTCCGGTGTATAGCACCGATACACGCGAGGTTATTTTTCCTTGGAAGGGCCAGTACTTAACCTCTAGATGAGTGAGAGACGCTTATAAGCACCCCTTAAATTTCCAGAACCCGGACCGGGATTTGAACCCCAGACCTCTGGATTGTCAGTCCGCGCCACTCTATAGTATTTCTAATTTTAGTATGTACCTTATCAACCAACGCGATTGCGCGTTGCTCTGTGAAAATAAACAAAACGTAATTATTACACGTGTAGAAATAACACTATCTGCGCACCCATTCTAAATGATCCACGTGGATACGGCTTCACAGATTCCCTGATCAGCGTAGATGAGCTGGCTGATTTCTGGAACAACAACGGTCGCAAATGCCCTAATGTTTCTTTCGCAGAGCATCCCCGAATAACTGTATGGGTGACTATATATATGCGAGTCAAACTGTTTGCGAATGTTACCTTTATTTTACGTTTATTGAGGTTTAATTCCGTTCTCAACATTAGTTCAGTTATATCACGACCACAGTTAATGTTTTCACTAGCACTGGGTTAATATACCAGTAATAGGCTAAACAATATGTTGCCCAAGGGCACTCAACCGTGACCGTCGTTATTGGGAATATTACCCGGGCGCCCGGCTCAAACCCTTACGCCTACCACTCGACCAGGGCAGATTCCTTTAAAACATTTGAAGAGCTCACTGTTCGCGATTCTTTTTTCTGTTCTGTTTCAGTCAAAGTGTTTTGGTTATGAGCCGCCTCAGAAAAAGCGGGAACATCGTAGCAAGTGTCATTTTTTCTACAATTCAACCAGTGCATTTGTTGATCTGCATTAATTGATATTTAACATATATTGGCTAACAGTTTTCTTTTTCCACAATGTTTTCAAACTAAATTGTCAACTGCAAATGAATCCAAAGTCATCTATATCTATACTATTGGTCATTTCTGTTCACAAACTAGGTCATTAGGCCTTATTGAAGACGAATTTTGTCAACACCGTTGAAGCCACATTTTTAAAAAAAATGGTCAGAATGTTCATCAAGGCCAAGTTCGAATGTGGGTCATGCCTGATTAAAACCTAGGTCACGTGGCCAAATTAAAGGAAAATCTTGTTTATACTCTGTATGTCGGATTTATTGCTTCAGCAGCTTGAATCTTTGTCAGAATGTTTGTATTGATGGTATCTAGTTCAGATAGAAAAGGTCACTAGGCTAAATGAAGGAAAATCTTGATAACAATCTGGTGGTTGCATTTTGAATCTTTGTCAGAATAATTGTCTGCTGAGTTTTGCATTGATGAAACACTTCCTCCTAGTCTAGTACATAGTTTAGATAATTATTTATACTTGACGGAAGATTTAACATTGATATACTTTTCAATATAATAAGGCAGAAACTCCAAACTATTCTGTTTGTTAGTAGTAAAAGACACTTTGGCGAATTAGATACTTATTTGATTAAAACAAAGCAAGTTATTGAAACAATGAACTGAAATTTATCTAGTGTAGCTAACAGTTTGATCATTTTTATCCCGATCGGTTTTAATAGATGGCTTTCTCACAATAGTATTCTATACAACAATCTGAAACACAAAGCAACTGGCTTCTTCTCCACATAGAGCGTTAGGCCATCTGTGGAAGACAAATGACTTTCTCATACAACGTTAAAAATGTTAGCCGAGCTGGGGAACGAACTCCTGGATTTACAGTTCCCTCTTTATTGAACACTGTTATCAGTGAGACAATGTGTTGTAACGTTATCTTTACGGTCATGTGATATACTTCTGTACCTTCTGCATTAATACATGTGTATGCATGTGTACGTGACAAACACACAGTGTAAAACTATATAAAACGAACATAACTTAAAACGACTTTGTGGGCGGATAAAGTAAAATGGCTGAGAAGAGAGATCCCGATATTTTAAGACTTCACGAACACGAAGGCACGTACCATTATATCGGAACAAAGTTTGACGAGGTTCGGGATTTACAATGTAGGGATGATGACATTTGGGTGTGCAGTTTTCCGAGGTCAGGTGAGAGTCTTTATTCAAATATAATCCGCTACCTGACTAGCTATATGTGTTACATAATGGACCTATTACATGTACATACAGGGTTAAACATATTGATATCTTACAGTACCCTTTCATTCTAACTTTATTTAATTAAAGTGTTTATATCGATCCAGATCGTAAAGTATCAACCCGGATCAGCCTAAGCATGCCACGCGCAGATTAATCTGGCAGGCACTCTTCGCCTCCTATGTATTTTCTGTTTCAGGAATCATAACTCCTTATTTCTATTCCCCTAAGAACAAATGTGTCGGCCTTGATTAGCCTACGCGGACTGCGCAGGCTGATATGGATCGATATATTACGCAGAGGCTATACTGTTGGTTTTACTCGTGGGACGGCTCATTTGTCAACACAGTTTGATACCCTCGTTAACTTAATGACGAACATGGCTAGTCATTCAGATGTGCAGGTTAATCCGCAGCTTATCGAATCAAAGTACTGCAAGTACTGGTAACGAAATATTTTGAACATGTTTTGGAACATTTTATTAATAATTGCATTTGATCATGTTTTTTGTTTGTTTTAAACTTACTGTATAACTGTATATTGTAGTATACTGGGTGTTTAAGGATAATTGTGAAAAATGTATGGGTAAAACAGGATTTATTTTAAAAAACAAACATGCATATGTAGTAGCATAACGGGTAAAATATGCTAGTCTCATTGTTGCATACTATGTTTTTTCATAACATTTCTTTTTTACTCTTTGATTAAAAACTTAAATTCACATTTAGATTTAAGGGAGCAATATAGTAAAAATTGAGACCATCTAATATTATTTCATTTTTATAAAGCTTGTTTCATGGTTTGATAATTAACCCTTCCCCGCATACAACACATCTGCAGCAGATGACTTTGAACAGTATATATAACACGAAGGCCATACTGGCCCTGAAGCGCTCACCTGAGTGTCAACAAGATATTCTTTAAATTTGACATAGTGACCTAGTTTTAGACCGGACATGACCCAGTTTCAAACTCGGCTTAGATATATCACTAAGACAAAGATTTTGACGAAGTGTCAACATGCTCAAGCTTAAATTATATCTCCAAGAGTGTTAACAAGGTTTTCCTTAAATTTGACCTTGTGACCTAGTTTTTGACCCAAAATGAGCCAAGATTTTACTGAGATAAGTGTTCTGATAAGCTTTCATGATGATCGGATATAGACTACATTTTGCATCCGATCATCATGAAAGCTTATGTTATGAGGTCAAATGTTTACCAAGAACAACGAACGACGCACGGACGCCGGGCAAAATGCAATCACAATAACTCACCTTGCACTTCGTGCATAGATGAGCTAAAAATCTCTATAAATGAAGTTGTAATGCATGAAAGAGAGGAAGAAAATATTTCAGAAAAATTGAAATTGCTTCAGTCAAAATGTGTTCTAAAGATGTCTGCAGTAATGCCACCAGAATGCCTCTACAAAGAGTAACGGCTTTTATATCTGAAATTTGCAAAATTGTTATTCTAAAAATGTGAAAAGTCTAAATAGATAAATATGTTATAGGTGTCCTGATACTGTAATGGAGTGAATATTTGATTTGTTGAATCCTGTTGACGAATCTTCAGCAGGAAACATTATGAAAACGTGAAACATTTCTCATAAGCATTTGCTCCTTTTAATGCAACTATTTTTAATTCATAATTTACATAATGAACATTTTATTCATGTTTACAAATCTTGCTTATTTACCTCCCTTTAACTACTTAAGTATATAATGCATTTCATGAAAAAATAAGTTACTTTTTATAGACGCATGTCAAATGGATTTTATTTTTGAAAGTATCTGAAATGCTTATGTTTGATCGACTAGTAGTTTGAAATGTTGTGATTTGTTTTGGCAGTAACGTATATGTATCTACGTCCCTAGTTTTGTGGTCTATTCTATATGCATCGTCGTTATTTAATGTAATCAATTGTTTGTACAACTTCAAAATTTTCCAAAATGCTTGCTTTACTAAGGAAATGTTCAATGTATTTTAACCTAATATTATACGGCTCCAACACACCTAACACACCCTTCCTCTGGATTAAAGTCTGGTCTCCAGAAGGATTCATTTGTATGTGAAATAAATATTCAATAATAATGGTAAATCATTAAATTTTTGTTAATCTTTATTATTTGAGGGACACATTGCTTATAACTTGAGAAGAACAGACAGAATACATAACTTCATCAGTCAAAATCCACAACGGGAACTCTCGTTTAAAAAGGCCGATTGTTTTGTGGAAAAAAATGATGACGTTTTATTTAATTAGCTGTTTCATTGATTCAAAATATATTCTACTATATCAAGGTTTAATTGGTTGTGCAGACGGATCTGTTTCGCCCGAGAGCAGACATTATTTGTGTATCAATTCCGAAGTATGAGAACTAGTGTTCCGTGAGAACTTCAAATACCGGTGAAGGGTCAAATCATACAGTGCTAGGGCAATTTATTCGACTGCCACTATATTATATACCTCTGGAAAATAGGTAAAATTTCATTTCGTCTTGCCATTAAAACGACGCACAGAATATGTTTTAAATTTGTGATATGACGAACAGGAAATATTTTCAATTCGTTTTGTTTCTGCATTTCAATGCGTGATCGCGTATTCACGCACCTTATCCGGATTCTGCGGAATACCACTTCGTGGGGTCGAAGGTCAGGTTGATTGTGTTACATAATGGGCACCTGTTTACTACGTCTCAAGTCAATAGGCCTAAAACTCCAAATTCATACGTGCCTACCGAATGAAATATATGCATTAACTGGTAAATTGATATTTTCTCGAGAATTAATTCAAAACAGGCAAGATGAAAGATTAAATGTTAAATCTAGAAGCGGGCTACTGATTGGATAATAGTTAACTCGCACACTTGCCCGATTGGCTGATAATTAATATATATGATTCTATAATTAGAACACCTTTATTAAGTTAGAAAAAGAAGAAACAACGGCGATGTGAGCGTTTATGCGTTAATTTTGTCATTTTATTTGTTTACAGTCACCTTAAGAAATCAAATATAAATGCACACCGAAACTTTCATGGAGCTCTGCGTAAAGTCTTAAGCACCCATGTTATATCTGTGAGATTTACATGGTTCTACAGCGTGGGTTCGACTGGTGTGAACTACTTCACTCACTAGTGAATAAACTCAAGATTCATACGTGCCTGCCGACAAATGAAATATATATGCATTTACTGTTTATTGAATATTTTCTAGAGAATTGATTCTATGTTCATTCGATAGTATAAATATGACTTCATATATTTCATATTGAAATAACACATAGAAGTCATTCACTATCGAAACAATACTAGGACTATTTAGTTGCAGCAAAGGTGTAGTCTAAGCGGAAGCAATAGTCTAACCGGAATCCACTTTGTAAAGATCATATGTGATTTCAAAATCGTGAACAGAATAATTTTTTTGAGAAAATATAATTCGTTAAAAATCGTAATGAATACGTTTTTTTTAAAAATATCTCAAGGTATCTTTAACCAACGTTTCAGCTCCGCACATTTAAAACTGTAGGAGAAAAATGGTTTTGGGTTGGTCCTTAGCAACGAAACTCAAACACGCACACCCTGATCCCCTATGGCAACTGTTCACAAAGTTTTAACGGAATTAGTTTGTCGGTTTGGGCTGTGGAGTGACTCTCAACAAACATTTGGACAGACAGACATACACAGTGACAGATGGAAAGGCCTGGCAGAAAGGGATAACTAGCGAATCCCAACAAGCCGGTAGGCGACATCGGATTCGCCTTGATGATTTTCGTCCTTGCATAGAGTTATGATTCCTGTACACTGCAATTCCTCTCATTGTGCTTTACCATTGTATGCAGTTTCATTAGATTCAATATAATAGATTTAAAGTTATTCTACTCCCCCCCCCAAAAGAAAAGTAAGAAATGGCAATAACGTTAACGTTATAAGTTATAATACGCACAAGAAAAAATAAGAAAGGAAAATATCTATGTACTAAGGTAACTTAGAGTAATGGTTTCTGACCATTGCACTTCCTCTCATTATGTTCTACCTTTGTTTGAAGTTTATCAGATGTCGTCTCATAGTTATTAAGTTATTCTCCGTACAAGAAAGAGTAACAAAGGGCAATAACTATGTAATTAGGCGAAATAGATACACTATCTTTAGAAAAGATAGAAAACAAAGGCCTAAATCAGAGATCGTAACGGATACATTTGTTTAACCAAAGTTTCATCTCTCCACATTACAAACTGTAGGATTGAAGATAGAACAATGGTTTGGGTTGTTTGCTAGCTACATAGGAACGGGTGGGTCCTTAGCAACACATTTCAAGCGCGCGCACACTGAGCCCTCATGACACCTATTCGTCGGTTTAGGGTTAACTAGGGAACGCCACAAAGCCTGACAATAAGGGATACCTAGAGAATCTCAACATGACAGACAGCCAGAAAGTCCTTACATTAAGGCATAGCGAATCTAAACACACACACACACATACACACAAACAGGAAGCAGTAAAGGCATGACAATACAGCATACCTAGCGAGCGAGCGAAACCCAAAGACAATTGGACAACTCTGACAATAAGGGATATCTAGCGAATAAATATAGTTGACAAGCCGATAGGCAAGGTGGGATTTGCCTTTGCATATTTTGCAAACTTCCGGGTCTAGATCGGAAACTCGAGGTCGGATGTCAATCACGTAAACAACTGTTAAATCTCTTGAATAGCTCTATGTGATGATGCAATACGATCGTTATCGAATATCACAACAGCAGCTCTAGGGGCGATTAAATTAAACACGACTGTAAGAAGATACCCTTTCCTTGAAAAGCTACCAGTTGGAAACAAAGGCCCAAATCAGAAATCGTAAGTAATAAGTTGTTTGCTTAATATTTCGAAATATCTTTGACCGAAGTGTCAGCTCTCCACATTCAAATTGTAGGAGACGATAGAAAAATGGTTTGGGTTTTAAAAACGATAGTTTCTTTAGCAACGGCTATCTTTGAAAGGATACCATTTGGAAACAAAAATCGTAACTGATACGTTTCTTCTAAATATCTCAAAGTATCCTTAAACCAGAGTTTCAGCTCTCTTCATTTAAAAGTGTGGGAGAAGATAAAAACAAAATGAAGCGGGTTCTTAAAACGTGAGCTTTGCTAGCTGCATAGCAACAGCTATATTTAGAAGGCTAGTATTTAGAAACAAAGGGCTATACCAAAAATACGTTATTTCTAAATATCTTTTTTTGAAATATCTATGACCAAAGTTTCAGTTTTCCTTATTAAAAACTGTAGGATAAGATAGAAAGATGTGTTTTGGCTAGCTTGCATAGGGACGGGTGGGTTCTAGCAACTTAAACACTTCGGTTTTGGATGTGAATCTTCGCTTTACAAACATTTAGACACAAACACACACAGACGGCCTGACGATAAGGGATACCTAGCAGATCCCAATATTAAATGTTTATTTGCCGAAGATTAAACTGATAGACCCTATTTAAGAAATAAAGAAAATCGTTTCTTTCGAACCAATAAATGTCATACTTGCAACCATTTAAATTGGAATTAGACTTGCAACTAGCATTTCTCTTGCCCCATACAAATGCTGTGTACATCCATCATTTTAACAACAATTTAGCTGCTATGTTTTTTCAAGTACGGTCTACCTTTTTAAAAAGATTAACCCTTCCATATGTTTAATGCGACATTTATTAACAAGTTCTATTCATGGTAGATCTATATGCAGTTATTCCATGCAATCTGGGCAGAAAGAGTAATGAATCCGGAAGTCTTTTGTGGATACATGTAGAACGTTTTCTACATCTCGTAACATGTTTTAAAATAAAAAGAGAGAGAGAGAGAGGGGGTGGGAGAAAAAGAGAAATAGAAAACAAGAGAGACAGAGAGAGAGACAGAGAGAGAGAGTGAGAGAGAGAGAGAGGGGGGGGGGGAGAACGAGAGAAAGAGTAAACAAGAGAGACAGAGAGAGAGAGAGAAAATGGAACAGAAGGTTCGCAAAAGAGAGATAGAGTGCATAGTGACGGAGAGACAGAGAGAGAGAGAGACAGACATACATATATATATATATATAGTGAGAGAAGGACAGACAGTCACATAGAAATGGCAGATACACACATTGATGGAGGCTTGGAGACACACACACAAACCTGCATATATACATAATAAGAGTTAACTGTTTAAGTAAAGCACCCCTGTGGTTGCATTTAATGTCTTATGTAGAGTTGTCGTTCGTTACACTCACAAATGAAAGTCAGTGTGAGATAAGGAGCACATAGCGTTGTACCAGAATTTCTTTTGAAATCAGCACAAAAAGTAAATATATCTTACTTGCAAATAAAACTAGTACAAACAAGAGTTGTACACGAACCGAGATAGTCCACATACTTTTATGTAAGTAAATATCTTCATAAAACGAAACAAGCCGGAAAAGTCTGAATTGATACAATGCGGCAGTTAAATCATACTTTCTATGCATTTACCATTTCCGTTCTAATCGAGATGACGTTATTTATTTATGATTGCAATTCAATGGGCAAAGTTTTCTTGTATATTTCTGTATTAGTAAACAACAATGACCTGACCATGACGTTTGTCCAGCGCGGTCGCCATTTGAGCAAGTGCATGTGAAAGGGTACAAGTATTCATTTCGTAGCAGTCCATAGTCCGTACAATTTGTCCAACTGTTCGGTTTCGTCAGTATCTACGCAACTGGAAAATATTTTCTAACAAGCTTGCCTAAGTAATAATATTTGAAGTGTTTGTATATGCTGAGCTGGATATATACTGTTCGGAAAAGCTAACCTGGACATTTTCCAATAAGCGGATTCCTGTAAAGGGATCATATTCGTTATATACTAATCGGACTACAGCTCTAGGATCGCTGTCAAGAGATGTCTGATTTACTCTATATTTCTCTTTTTCTCTTTCGTTCTCTCTCTCTTTCTCTCTCTCTCTTTCTCTCTCTCTATATATCTCTCTCTTTTTCTCTTTCTTTCTCTCTCTATCTCTCTCTCTCTCTCTCTCTCTCTTTCTCTCTTTCTCTCTCTCTCTCTCTCTATATATATATCTCTCTCTATCTCTCTCTCTCTCTGTCTGTCTGTCTCTATCTCTGTCTCTGTCTCTGTCTCTCTGTCTCCGTCTCTGTCTCTGTCTGGCTATGTCTCTGTCTCTCTCTGTCTCTCTGTCTCTGTCTCTGTCTGGCTCTGTCTCTCTATCTCTCTCTGTCTCTGTCTCTCTATATATATATCTCTCTCTGTGTGTCTCTCTCTCTCTCTCTATCTGTCTCTCTCTGTCTCTCTGTCTCTCTGTCTCTGTCTCTGTCTCTCTCTCTCTCTCTCTCTCTCTCTCTCTCTCTCTCTCTCTCTCTCTCTCTCTCT
>JAUELF010246315.1:0-12191 GCA_031471495.1 Clinocardium nuttallii | reverse complement strand
CAACCCACAAGTATGCTATTCATTCCGTAATTACATCCCTTTTACGGAATGAATAACATTAATATGCAAATAAGATAGGCCTACTCGTTATAAAAGAAACAAAACAACTATTTATCTAAGTGTCTATAATGGATGTGGGTGGGCTTCAGGATAAACACGCACCCCACAAGTACTCTCTCGGACAGACAGACGGACAAACCCAAATTAATACACCTATCTCTCCCCCCCCTTTTTTTCTTCGAAAAAAGCGGGGGATAAAAAAGAGAATAAACGAAATAAACTCCAAGAAAATAGTGATGCTACTTCCCTCTTGTTTGTAAGCTAAAAATGTCCATTAATTAACCCTGGGAAAACTATATCTAGGACAAGATAAGACAATTGACGGGAATCTCTGAGACTAAACAAACCAAGTCACAACTAAACCGACAACACAGATATTTCCAACAGGAACGACCCGGATCAACCTTTGCCAACGCCAAGTCCGATCAAGGTATATCATGTCCGGCATACAGGTGCACGAACTTTGGAAGAAAAGCTGTTTCCGTAAGAAAACCGAGAAAGTATGATATGGAGTCTAAATCATACACCAATTAAACCCCATATACCTTACCTTAAGAAGCATTTGTGTATCATAGTATACACAAATTAACCATTATGAACACTTTAGACAAACATCGCCCTGCAAATTCGTGTCGTCTAATCTTGCTCTTCATTATTCGCTACTCCATATGCGGTAACTTCTTGTCCGTATATATACACATACATCTGTATGTAAAACTTGTAAAATATACATGTTTATGATATCGGTTATAGGAATTCGGCGGTATAAGGGTTAAAACCTCCGCAGGTCTATTTTCGTGTGGTATAGTTCCGACAATTCAAGACGTCTCACTCAAGTGGACTGATACACATGAGTCGCGTATGGCGAGTTCAGTCTTAATGCATTACTTCACAAAATTGACATTTGTCGCCTGTTGTTGCAGACGACTTTTTAAAAACATTGCAATAAAAGGTGAAATTGCTCAAAACGAGCAATTTAACCTTTTATTGCAATATTTTCAAGTCTTTATTAATATAATTATTTCGGTGTTCTAGATTGGTAAAACTGTTCGTCTGTCGGACCTTTGAAAAGCGATGTGAAGTAATGGGTTAATAAATCAACGTACAGTGAAGACTCGGTTGACCCCTGTACAGTCACACCAGAGTGTTCACTTTCCGTTTAAGTGATATATAGACGTAAATGCTTCTTCTGATAAAAGCATAGAAATGTAGCCCCACAAGCTTTTCTCCACTGTTATATTAAATCATGCGAAACCGGACAATTTATAAGATCCCAAATTGCTCAACGTGACTCAATGATATGAACCGTCCCACAAGAAAACCAACATTGTGAACTCTGCGTAAAGCATCGACCCGTATCAGCATAAGCACACAGGGCAGGCTAACCCAGACCTACACGTTTCGCCTCCTGTGGATTTTCTGTTTCATGAATCATTACTCTATACATATATGCCCCTGAGATGGAATGACTCGGTCCGGATTAGCCTGCGCGGACAGCGCGTGTTGATCTGGGTCGATACATTACGCAGTACCCATCATTTTGGTTTTCTCATGGAACGGCTCATATAAGCAAACCTACACTGTTCATTGGAGGTATGTATGAGGGATATAGAACACGTATAGTCTTTTAGTTTGTACGAAAACATTATGGCAAAAGGAGAAATTTCTCATCACGTGCAAATTTGCATATTTTCACGATATTTCCATAAAACGTCTGCTTTAGAGGCATCACAATTCGTCTGTATGAACACAAGGTTTAACGTTCAAAGCGTTTACCGTTTCAAATTACATTTTAGAAACGGTTCCCTTCTCTTACAAAACTAACTTTAATGTAACATCTTTTTTTCGCAATTATCTCTTATATTTTATCTTCCACAACTGAATGCCAATTTTCCCCCTATATTATCAGTAGAACTCGCATATTCTGACAGCGCCGGTGATAAACCAAATGAAAATGAAATTTCTAAATCGTCCACGACACGGAGAATCCTTCCAGTTGCTCTATATTTACAGTGAATAATATGAACAGCCACTGCAGCCACAATCAGACGTATCAAAATATTTGATTAATCCCAAAGATCAACCCATGGATCTGAAGTTGTCTTTGCAGTGTTTTAATACTCTCGAGTGTTAACGCTAAGTTTGTAAAGGTACGATCTAATCATTCTCCTGGTTTGTAATTGACACTAGAACGGTTTACATATAGCATTTCCATTTTGAATATTTCTAGCCTTTGGAAATATTTCTACCCATTAACCCTTTATTTATAATATACAGCAAGTCTGAAGCAGACGACTTTGAGAAAAGAAAATGAGCAAAAATATGGAAACCAGTGTAAAAAGAGTTGTGGCAAAGTGAGAAATTGCTACGTATGTTTTCAAAAGTTGCATACTGCAGAGGCGTTAAATGGCGTCTGTATGTGGATAAGGATTAGAATTTAGCCGTCTGATTTCATGCTCGATTTTGATTCATGCTCGTAATGTTATGCACTAGTTTTATGGTCAAGTTAATAGATGTGGGAAGCGTTGGGAAAACCAGTATGTGTGCAAGAATACTAACATTATAGCATCTGCGTTTTGTATCGACCCAGATCAGCCTGATCCAGGCCAACGCATTCCGTCACAGGGGGATAGATTTATAGAGTAATGATTCCTGAAACAGAAAATACACAGGAGGCGAAAAGTGTCCATCCGGGTAAGCTTGTGCGACATGCTTAGGCTGATCACGGTCGACACTTTACGCAGAGTTCACAATGTTGGTTTTCTCGAGAGACGGCTTAATTATACAATATATTCGATTGTTTTTGTTTTTGCCTATACGACGTTTTAATTCATAGTTCAGTTCAATTCACACATGGTCTACTCCGGGTTGAACTGGGAAGATTGATTGATTGGGGTTTAACGACGTTTTCGACATTTGTTCTGTCATATCTCAAACCAGTACCCCCATACGACAGTCCGCCTGAATAAGCAAATAGCTGATTTCCGCATATACTGTTAGCCCATTGTATTTTCTGGGCTAGTAGACCAGGGTTCGATTCATGGTCGTTTTAAATCGAATACTTAGGAAATGGAAGTAAGTGGCGATCGGCATGACATTGCGATTGACACACTGATGTCGAGCATAAAACCCACAAGTACAAAAATGATGGTATCGCTGAAAAACTGTTAAAGTATGATATCACTAAACGTATATGCGTGAAGGTTGGGAATAAAACTAACCAGTAGTCTCGTAAATTTCATGGCTACATGCCGGATGTGTTGCACATGCGCATTTGTACGAAACATACACAATCTCAAAGACATACAACAGTTGATGCCACATCTGTCCAAACAGAATGGTATCACTGAAATATTGTTGAAGTATGATGATACTAATTAACGCATATTCGTGAAGGTCGTTTTTCCCATGGCGTGAACCAATTACAATGTGCGAATTCGAGGGTCGAAAAGACAACAGTGTGGACACTGCGCAAAGTGTCGACCCTGATCCGCCTCAGCATGCCGCGCAGGATAACCCGGACAAACACGTTTCACCTTCTGTTGATTATCTGTTTCAGGAATCAATAAGCTATACCTCTTTTCCCCTGAGACGGAATGTGTCGGACCGAATCAGTCTGCGCGGACAGCGCAGGTTCATCGGGTCGATACATTAAGCAGATGCCATAACGTTGGTATATCTCGCGGGACGGCTCATTTTAGACGTTCATCAAATCTTACGACAGCTGACGACTGTGAAAACATTTAGTAAAACATAACATATGGTAAATCTCTATACATTAAAGAACAAGTATTGAATAAAGTTTTAAATATTGTAACAAAAGGAGAAATTGCTCATGATGAGCAATTTCTCCTTTTGACACAGTGTTTTCAAAAGTCGTTTGCTGCAGAGGTGTTAGAACAGAGTAAAACAGAGTTGTTTTTAAAGAGCGAAAACAAATGTCTGTTTTAACAAAAACCCGAGTAGGACATCTTTTGCTCAATATTTAAATAACAAACATGTCTGAATTTTGATTGAATTCATTGACAGTTACAGCTCAAACCCCAAGTAGATCGAATAGGTGAGAAAAACACTCAAATATATATTTAAAAGGATTTTTGAAAATATGCATGCACAAAGGGTAACACATGCCGATTCCGTTGATAGATTTTGTTTCCCAAATATTGTTAAAATTAGATTGAAATCAATTTATTTAGAATGGGTTTGAACTGGGGGAAAAAATACAACCCCGGAGAAAAATATCATAGTATGTAAAACATGTGTAGAACCAGATGACATTAGAACCAGGTTCAATAATGGATAACTGTGAGAATTAATTATCAATGACGCTTCAATTAATGTGGATTAAAAGTACCATATTTAACAATAATCTAATTTGATAAAAATGCATAATTGTCAATAAAAAAATCGTTTTCATTTGTACAGACAAGTGGTGTTAAGGGTGGTCGGGGACAGGTGTGAAAACCATGTACAATACACTTCGCTCTCCATAAGGCCCAGTAAATAATAACAAGTGGGTGTGATAGGTCCTAGTTCCTACCAACCGCACGTTTTCCTTAACCCTAGTCATTTAAATCCTTTTCATTGATAAAATTGTCCTTTCCGCTGTTGATTTCTCAATCATTAGTTTAAACAAATAATTAAACAGAAGTTGCTGCTGTACTATTCAGCATTTACGAACACTACTTGATTTATTTGCGTATATTCAGGCTTTTCCGACAGAAGCCACCCATAAATATTGAAATTGTTATTAATCTTTGTTCAAATTGAGAGAGTCAATTTCAAACGGGAGCTACGGCCAGGGTCGTACGATCGCTCTATGTAAATGAACACTTTGGGAGCGATAAAACCAAATTCATCATGAACATTAAAAATGTGCCCCATTCATATTTACATATGTGATATGATATTTATTTCGAGCACATGTTTTTCCCTTGGTGGGTTTTTCTGTTAATATTTAATGGATAAATTTTCACGTTGGTGATGATTTTTTTTATTATATTTGTTGTATAATTAATAGTTTTTTATTTGGAATATATAGACGAGAACACTTTGTAATTATTGTCTATTTTCTATAAAAGTCTTTCTAACATACATCATGCAGAAATGAAAGTATAATCAAACGTAACCTTTTCGTAACCTCTTTCAGATAGAGAGCCGTATTCTGACACACCTGTAAAAGACGACATTTGGAAAGGAATGGAAGATATTGCTCATACTGAGTTATTTTTCCCTTTCTCACATTTCTTTCAAGTCTATATATCATGCATGTATAGAGATTTTCATATTTCTAGGAGAGATGTTGTCAGATTTAAATTTTTCAGATTTATATTAATTATTAACTCAAATCGACTATTACATAGATACATGAGTAAATTGAAGATAACAGATTGTATAATAGTTATTTTTGTTCACGTGTTAGGTTGTCTGCTTTGGTTATACCCATTATCCCTTTCCCACATACAACCAATCAGCAGCATACAACTTTAAAAACATCTCGACAGATGTCTTGGGGAAAACTCTTGGAATCAAAGTATACATATTGAATAGAGTTGAAATCATTGTGGCAAATTGAGAAACTATCTAATTATCAGCAATTTCTCCTTTTGTCATAATGTTTTCCAAAGTTGTCTCATGCAGATGCATCAAAATTCATATTCATATGCAAGTGGGAAAAGGTTAAAAATGAGCCAAACATCATGAAAACCACCCTTGGTGTATTTATGACAAGTGTAACACATTTATACTTTTGTGATCCAATTGCACAATGCTTGTTACGATATAAAGAGCAATTGGGAGAATATTCACATATTTTCTTTTGATATAAATGTCTAAATTAAAACCGGACTATAACACAATCTGCCCTGAACCATTTACCGCAAACAGACACTTTCTGATGCCTCTGCAGCAGATGACTTTGGTAATCATAACGAGCCATTTCTACATTTGCCACAGTGATTTCAACTCTATTATAAAAATCATATTATTTATAGAGATTTTCTATATTTTGAATTTGATAATTTAAAGTCGTCTGCTGCAGATTTATTGTATGTGGGAAAAGGGTAAACTGATGAAAAAGTTTTTCAAGAAGGTTCTGACATATAGTAGACTCTTCATGGCCTGCTCTGGTTGAATTTCTCTTTCGTCACATTGAAATAAAGTTCGCCATTTTTAATTTTTAATAGACATTTATTTTCTCCACTTTAGATAAATATTTCAGCCATTTGTTGATCATTGAAACCCACTTAAAAAAGTGTGCCGATATATCAAATGCATCCATAAATGTCAATATCACTCCGAGTTGTTGGTCAGTCGGATTAAAGGGCTGAATTAACATTTCACAACAATAAAACAAATGTTAAATACATAAACTGTCAAAATGATAAAACGGTAGGCGTAATAAAGTGGTCACTGGTTCCCGACATTGAATCATATGGTAGTGTTTTATCTGAGATTAACGGTAACAGTCATTGGATGCCGTTAATTGATTTCCCGAACGGGTCAATTTTGATGAAAATATCCTTTTGCCACTTATTTCAAAATAATTTGTTCGCATTTGGGAAAAGCGACACCGTGGGCCCTGACTCTTAGATCAGGGAGCGTGTCTGCACACACACATATCTAATGTAATCAACATAGCAAATATCTTTATTTTCAGGACAGAGTATGTGAAACAGAAGGTTGAGAAACATATAAAGGAAAACGGGAATAACAGTTGCTATGTCCTTTATAAAAGTTTTACAGATCATGACGTCTTTGAATTGGTTAGAAATGTAAACGGAACTGAGAACTTGAGAGTTTCTTCTTTGGGAAAGGTATAGTATGTTGAAGACCTTCTTTCTGATAGGCTATATGTGGTGTTGTCCACTTTGAAAACTGTAAACTAATAATTTTTAACATCTTGCAAATTGAAAGAACGTTGTTAGGTAAATGATTCACTGTTTTCCCATGCACATGCAACTTGACACATCTACAGTAGACAGTGTTAACAAATATTGTCGAAACAGGAGTTATTGCTCATAATAAACAATCCTTCTTTTGCCGCAATGTTTTCAATAATTATATATACTTTTATATAATTATAGCGGTTGGCCTTTTATTTGCCGGTATGGCTTTGACTGTAAATTTGTTTTATGCTGGAAGGGGTTAATATGATATAAGTATCAGAGATCTGGGTGCTCATGCTTCCTTGAAAGAAGGAACAGATCTTAAGAATTTTGTTTAAGGGTCCTTGACATTTAAACCTTTCCATTGTTCAACAAATTTACCACAGATGACTTTGAAAACATGCTGGCAAATATATTGTAAAAGTTAAAAAAAGAAAGTATGATTATTGAAAAAAGTTAATAACCTTGTGGCAAAATGAAAAATTGCTCATGATGAGCCATTTTTTCTTAGGTCACACTGTTTTCGATGTGTCTGCAAGTGGGACAGGATAAAAAGCACCTCAGACCTTAATATTGTATAGTTTATGAAACTTTATGTGCATTAACCCTTTCCCACATACAATAAATCTGCAGCCGACAACTTTGAAGACATCTAGTTTAAACATTGGAAAATCTCGATTTATGAAGGTAATATTACTGAAAATAATTGAAAACATTGTGGCAAATGGAGAAATTGCTTGTGATGAGCTATATCTCAGTCGTCTGCAGCAGATGCGTCAAATTGCGACTATATGTGGGAAAAGGTTAACGAAAAGGCAAACAATGTAGAACCATGATTAGACAGTTCATAAGTGCAAGCTAATCTTGGTTTTTGCAAATATTATCATAAATTACACAGAACAGGATAAAGGTGGAAAGATAGATTTCATTTTGTTACTTTCTTGGATTGTAAACCAGTCCACCAAATTAATGAATCATTCAGTATTGATATACTTTTTTCCTTGAAAATATTTTTTTCATTTTGAAAAAATTGTGGGAACAGTGAGTGATAAAAGTCATGCATCTTAATTGCAGACTAAGTTTTGATACTACACCATGATACATTTCACTATTATTTGTTATTGCCTCATTGTTTAACCTTATCAAATACAAAAAGTCTGCAACAGAGAACCTTCAAAAACTTATGGGCAAACTAAGGAAAATCTTAATAGATAAAAGTATAATTATTACATGTAGTTGAAATCATTGTTGCAAAGGGAGAAATTGCTCATTATGAGGAATTCCTCCTTGTGCCACAATATTTTCAAAAGTCATCTGCTTAATAGGTGTGGGAAAGTGTTAACCTAAATTTTAACAGTTCACTCGACCCTTTCCCATAAAAAACAAATCTGCAGCAAAAGATTTCAAGTCATCTGTGCAAAAGTGTGGATGATCTATATAAAGGAAATTATAATTATTTTATAGAGTAGAAAACATTGTGGCAAAAGGAGAAATTGCTCGTTCCCAAGCTATATCAATTGTTGAACAAAAATCTAAAAAAGGGTCAAATGACAAAAAATTTAAGTTCTTCTTTATAGAAAATTTGCCAATTGTGACCCCTTGCAGACATATAAAAACATGACCACCAGGGGTTGTAGCTAGCTACTCTCAAATTGCTTTTCCATACACTTTTGAGCAATTTCTCCATTTGCCACAATGTTTCTAACTACTTGTATGTTCAATAGTTTTTTAAGCTCACCTGAGAATGATGTGTTCAAGGTGATTCATTGTCATTCTGCCTGGGCATCCATGCAGTGAGATGGAAATAGACAACGCTTTTTAAAAGGTTCTAGAATCCCTGAATCTCTCTATGAGCATTGTTAAACAATGCATGCAGAGCCAAATTAGATTGTGTAGATGTGCAGGCTGATCTGGATCTACTCTTGTTGCAGATGCCTTATGGATGGTTTCCAAGAGCACTGCACAACTATATTGTTTCTATGATTTAACCCAGTCCAACATACAATTAATCTGCAGTAGACGACTTTGAACACATCTCATAAAAAAACACAAGAAATCTCTATATCTAAAGGTTTACTTACTGACAAAAGTTGAAAACATTGTGGCAAAAGGAGAAATTGCTTGTTTTGAGGAATTTCTACTTTTGTCACAATGTTTTCAGATTTGTTTGCTGCTGTGACGTCAGAAAGCATCTATATGTGGGAAAGGGTGAACTAAAACCCCAATTAATAAATTGGTAAATCAAATACATATATTTTGAAAGATTGTGTAAACAGGATAAATGGCTCATAATCAGCAATTTCCTCTTTTCTCCATTTTGATTTCAATCGAAAATCACCTGCTTCAAGGGAATCAATAGTCATCTATATATTAGAAAAAAGAAAAAAAGTGCAAGATCATTTTACTACCTTTTCTTTCATTTTACTTACAGCTGAGCTGGGCGACTTTGACTCGCAACAACTACCACAAGATTATGTATCTGAGTTCCAGTTTGTGCCAAACCAAACAGAACAACTGGAAGAGAACATTAGCATGTTACATAGACGACTTGGGTATTTTATGTGTTTTATTATATTTGTATTCTTGAATGACATCACACGTGTGCAGTGTTTTAGTGGGAGAATTTGTATAGCATGTTTTTAACCCTTTCCCTCATATAGACGCTTTATGACGCCTCTGCAGCAGACAGCTTTTTGAAAACATAGTGACAAAAGAATAAATTGCACAAAGTGTGCAATTTCTGCTTTTGCCACAATGTTTTCCACTTTTTATATGCCCGTTTTGAAAAAAACAGATCGTATTAAAGTTTAACCTGCGGCATACGGGCGGCGTCCAGTATGTTGTCAGCTCAATAACTTTAGAAGCCTTTGTCCGATCATCACCAAATTTTGTCAGAATGAGTAGAGTTATCGCCCTATAATTATATAAATTACCTGAAATCGGTCTTGTCAGCTCAATTACTTTGGAAGCCTTTGTCCAATCATCCCCAAATTGAGTCAGAATGTGTATTGGTATAATATCTCGGACAAGTTCAATAACTAGCAATATCGCTTTTGTCAATCGAGAGTTATTGTTCTTTAACTATAGAAATTACCTAAAATTGGTCTTGTCAGCTCAATAACTTCAGAAACCTTTGTCCAATCATCACCAAATTTTGTCAGAATGTGTATTGGGAGAATACCTCGGACAAGTTAGATAACTAGCCATATCGCATTAGTCAATCGAGAGTTATCGCCCTTTAATAATAGTAATTACCTGAAATCGGTCTTGTCAGCTCAATTATTTTAGAAGCCTTTGTCCAATCATCACCAAATTTAGTCAGAATGTGTATTGGCATGATATCTCGGACAAGTTCGATAACTAGCCATATTGCTTTAGTCAATCAAGAGTTATCACTCTTTAACTATAGAAATTATCTAAAATTGGTCTTGTCTGAGCTCAATAACTTTAGAAGCCTTTGTCCAATCATCACCAAATTTTGTCAGAATGTGTATTGGGATAATATCTTGGACAAGTTCGATCACTTGCCATATTGCATTAGTCAATCGAGAGTTTGCCCTTTAATTATAGAAATTACCTGAAATTGGTCTTGTCAGCTCAATAACTTTAGAAGCCTTTGTCCAATCATCACCACATTTAGTCAGAATGTGTATTGGCATAATATCTCGGACAAGTTCGATAACTAGCCATATCGCTTTAGTCAATCAAGAGTAATCGCTCTCTAACTATAGAAATTACCTAACATTGGTCTTGTCAGCTCAATAACTTCAGAAACCTTTGTCCAATCATCACCAAATTTAGTCTAAATGTGTATTGGTACATTTAAATATCTCGGACGAGTTCAATAACTAGCCATATCACATTAGTCAATCGAGAGAAATAGCTCTTTAACTATAGAAATTACCTAAAATTGGTCTTGTCAGCTCAATAACTTTAGAAGCCTTTGTGCAATCATCACCAAATTTTGTCAGAATGTGTATTGGGATAATATCTCGGACAAGTTTGATAACTAGCCATATCGCTTTAGACAATCGAGAGTTATCGCCCTTTAATTATAGAATTTTGCTCACCAAAATTTGTTAGAACGTGTATTAGGATAATATCTCGTTTGATAACTAGCAATATTGCTTTAGTCGATAGAGTTATTGCCCTTTAATTATAGAAATTACCTAGAATTTGTATTGTTGGCCAAATAACTTATGAAGCCTTTTTCCGATCATCAAATTTAGACAATATGTTGATGGGCAGAATATCTTGGTCAGGTTTGATAACTTACCATGTTATCATAGTCAATACACACTTATGTCCCTCAAAATATCCAAAACTGTACTAACAGTGTCCACTCTCTAAGTTTGGCTGATGTACAACCAATTATCACTATACTTGGTCTCAAAAAAACAGGACGGGCGTATTTTGTGACATTTGGCACTCTTGTTGTCATAGGTCATCCATTCAATTATGGAGATTTTCTATGTTTGACAAAATACGTTCAAAGTCGTCTGTTGCTGAAATGTCCTATGAGGGAAAGGGTTAAACTGTTTCAAGTATTCATGCATATGTGTCTACACAGTTACAGGATTTTTCTCATTCCGTCAATTTGGAAGTCTTGTAAATGTTTTGAAAAATTAGAACTATATATATATCTTTATATTGCAGTGGGACAGTTCCTGCAACGGCAGAGCTGAAGTACCTGGACAAGGTGAAATGGCTTGATATGTATGGTGTTGATCTTCACCCTGTAATGGTATGTATGTCTCTAGTATCCCTTTTTCCTCATACAGCTGAGACTTTATGTCTCTTTATCCTTTTCCACATACAGCAAATATGCAGCAGACGACTTTGAAAATCGTGAAAAATCTCAATCAAAAAGGCTTTAATCACAAAACAAAGTTAACAACGTAGTGGTGACAATGTTTTCAAAAGTCATCTGCTGCAGATAAGTCAGAAAGCGTCTTCATATGGGAAAGGGTTAAAAAAACAAACTAGAATTACTGATTAGAGTTTAAAGCATTGTGACAAAAGGAGAAGTTGCTCATAATTAACAAATTCTCCTTTACTACAGTGTTTTCAAAAGCTGTCTACTTTTGCAGGTGGGAAAGGGTCTTTTTAGATCACCTGGAGCCGAAGGCTCAAGGTGAGCTATTCTGATCACTCAATGTCCGTCGTCCGTCCGTCGTTAACTTTTAGCTTTAAACATCATCTCCTCCTAAACCGTAGGAACAATTTCCACAAAACATCACAGGA
>JAUELF010246304.1:0-12192 GCA_031471495.1 Clinocardium nuttallii | reverse complement strand
CCCCAATGTGGGTCGGACATCTTTCGGTAGGCAGTTGAATCTGTTTCTTGGTTCCCCATTTCTGTTTTGATGACGCATCGTACACCTCATGTCCTTTGTTGTATCTATCGTGAAACTTAAAACACTTATTACACTGGTACTCCTCACAATCAACACAATACTGGACAGCCGCCAGGGGTTGCCCTTCGTACTGGCAGGAACTACAACTTGAAGGTTTTTTGGCCTCAAGGTATTCTTCATCTCTAAGCTCGTCGGAACATTGACCGTTTAATGTTCCTCCCCACATTTTGCGATATGTATCGTTTCGTTTTTTTAAATCCATATAAAGTCAGTGTTTTAAGACTATAGGCTATCGACGAATACATAACCGCTATGTAAACATGTGTGTAACTTGATTTGCTGCGTTTGTGTAATAAATATCCTTTACCTAGTATTTGTAATTTTCGTAAATAGCATATAAATAAAGGTATAGTGCACGTTGAAGTGAAGGGCTTTATTAAACTGAAAAGGCTTTATGTGTAAGCAGCCAAACAGATCTATCAGAGAGACAACGCAATATGGTCTAGGGTAAGCAATGTATTTCGGATTGATTATTCCATTCACATGGAATCGAGGAATTCTCCCCGTTCGAACCCAAGCTAGGACAATATTCTTTTCGATGTTTGACAAAAGTCATTCAGAAAAGGGTTAACAGTCTGTCTGGTTAAGAAGTATGTTGCCTTAAAAAGTATATGGTGTGATGAAGCCATTGGTAGGTTGCCGTTATATGATTGTCAAAATGTTGAAAACGGAGTTAAACCCCAATCAATGAATTAACTTCTTCAGCGAATTTTACATAATGATCTGTTATTGAATAAAGGGGCTACTGTTCGGACAGTAAATGGGTAAATACATCAACTGACATTGGTGTTTAATCTAAACATACCTTTAAAAAGTCGATACGAAAGCGAAACCAAATTCACACATTTTCTTTGAAAATGTCTACGTTCACTTCCACATCCAAGTGTAATATCAATTCAATCCAGCTTTATATTTGATTCATGTAAAGGCCAGTATATTCAATAGGATCTATTTTAGTTTGAATTATATTTGATCCTTTTGAAATGAAAAGGAACCGTGTTTAAATGAGTATTTTTCCCTCTCAATACGTTTTCGACTCTGTGACGTTTATTGTTCATTGGGTGTATTCAATTTAAACAAAATGCGTCAGTTAAAAAAGGTACTAGTTTTTTTTCTGAACAAGTTAGGTTCAGACCGACCTGTGAATGTATGCAGTCAATTCAGAATATACGCAATATTATAACAAGCTTGTATAAATAAAACGTGAACACTGTATATATTGATTAGAATCAGTGTAGCATAAAATGTTTACCCTTTCCAACATACAACACATCTGCAGAAGACAACTTTAAAAATATCTCGACAACAACATTGAAAATCGCTTTACATGAGTCCTTCAATGGGAATAATTGCAAGCCTTGGCATTTCTATACAATGTAGGTTCAGATTAGCCGGTCCATTTGTTCTACACCAGAATCTACACACATCGTCAGAAGCTGCATGCTGTATAATATATAATATTTATCAAACAGGCAAATCTAATTTATTTTGTTCCTATCAGTATAAGATAATTATTATTGAAAAGTTGTTACAAATAAAAGCATAGTGGCAAAAGGAGAACAATGTAGATTTTGATCAGACAACCGAATCACCAGCTCATCTTGGTCCACATTGTTACCAATAGCCATGTATTGTAATCATTTATCCAATGGAGGGGGCTCGTATCAGGATGTATAGCCAGGTATCCACTGACAACGGATCGGCATCCAAAAGGTGCGGTTTGAAATTTAAATTATTTCATTATTAAATATATTTTAATATTATATATCTTTATTACATTGGTATTTATAATTCAGGGAACCAACATTAAAAAGAACAAATAACACTCATCTAGTATACGTGTCTCATAGGGTAGTTCATAATTGTTCAAAAACTCTTGTGCGTTAAGTTAGCCGAAGTAGCCGGAACTCCGGCGTATCAACCAGCCAGAATAGTCGGAGCAGCCGGAAATACAGTCACTCCGGCTGTATTAACCAACCGGAACTCCGGCTACACCGGCTGTATTAACCAGCTGGAACATCCGGAATTCCGGCTGTTTTAACCAGCCGAAATCGGCGGACCTCCGGCTACACTGCCTGTATTAACAAGACGGAACTCCAGCTACACCGGCTGTATTAACCAGCCGAAACTCCAGCTACACCTGCTATTTTAACAAGCCGGAAAATGCGGAACTCCGGCTATTCCGACTATATTAACCAGTCGTAACTGTGAGAACTTCGGTTCCCAGGCTGTAATAACTAACCAGAACAGCCGGAACTCCGGCACATCCCGCTGAATCAACCGGCCGGAACAGCCGAATTTCCGGCTACTCAGACTGTATCAACCAACCAAAACAGGCAGAACCCCAGCTTCTCAGACCAGACTTGTGCTGTAGATTTGGCCAAAATACCAACTTCATCTGAACATTGCAGCCAGCTGCTATTAATCCGGATACAATCCGGCTAGTATGACTCGGAGCCAGGAGCCACTCTGACGACCACACTTCGGCTTGGTTTTGCAGCCGACTTCCATAAATCCGGTATGAATCCGGCTAGAGTGAATCGGAGCCAATGTGTGTCACGTTCACCTGACATACGACAGGATGCCAGTTAAACTCTCTAACTCGAGCAATATATAGCCGGTATACTTGACTAAAATGATGATAACTTCATCTTAACATTTGAGCTAGCTGCCATTAACCGGGTTGAATCCGGCTAGTTTGACTCGGAGCTAGAGTGTGGCACTTTCAGCTGGCTGATGTCAGTATGCCAGTTAAACTATCTAATTCGAACAGGACGGGTACAAAGTTGGGACTTTGATGCTAACTGGGCATGGCAGTCGGTTGACGCAACTTGAAGATACATGCCCTCGGCATGTAACACAAAGTCAGTTTGATGGGCTTTAACCTTCCATGCATCAGCCGCCAATTCATTTATCGTGAACAATAGGCACGCCAAAGTGGGGGTGGTAACCACTCTTTCGGCCCAACTCATGTCGGGTTTTGCAGCCGGCTGCCATGAATCCGGATGGAATACGGCTATTATGAATCGGAGCCATCGTGTGTCATTTTCACCTGACACATGTCAGGATGCCAGTTAAACCCTCTAATTCGACCAATATAAGCCGGAGTCGGGCTTAACAATTGATTTTAATGACAACTTCATCTGAACATTGCAGCTATATGTCATACATCAGGATATAATCCGACTAGCGTGACTCTGGTCCAGAGTGCGGAATATTCAAATGGCACATGTCAGGGTGCCAGTTAAACTCTCTTATTCAAACGGGAAGGGTTCAACGTTGAGACTTTGTCGGGAAATCCGAACTGAGGCTGGACCTGGGAGCCGGTTGACGCAACTTAGCAAAACATGACCTCGTGAAAGACTTAGCTTGAGGAGCTTTCACCTCGCATGCATCAATCAACCGTCAAATCTATCTATTTCGAACAATAGGCACGCCAAAACGAGAAAGGAAGCCACCAAGCCAGCTGCAATAAACCCGGATGGAATCCGGCTATTGCGACTCGGAGCCAAAGTTTGACACTTTCACCTGACTCATATCAAGATGCCAGTTAAACTCTTAAGTTGAAGACTTGATTGTGATGACAACTTCATCTGAACATTGCAGCTAGCTGCCATACATCAGGATATAATCCGACTAGCGTGACTCTGATCCAGAGTGTGGCATATTCACCTGGCACATGTTAGGGTGCCAGTTAAACTATCTAATTCAAGCAGGACGGGTACAACGTTGGGACTTTTCTTTTGTCGGGAAATTTGAACAGCGGCTGGACTTGAGAGCTGGTTGGCGCAACTTGGCAAAACATGGCCTCGTGCAAGACAAAATCAGCTTTAGGATCCATCTATTTCGAACCATAGGCACGCCAACACTAGGATGGGGGCCACTAAGCAAGCTGCAATAAACCCGGATGGAATCCGGCTAGTGCGACTCGGAGCCAAAGTGTGACACTTTCACCTGACACATGTCAGGATGCCAGTTAAACTCTTTAGTTCGATCAGGACAGGTACAAAGTCGAGATTCTGTCAGGAAATCCCAAATCCGGCTGGGCATTCCAGCCGGCAGACGCAGCTTGGCGAAACAGAACCGCATGCAAAACGAAGTCAGTTTAAGGCGCTTTGACCTGACATTCATCAATTAACCGCACAAACCATCAATCGCGAACAATAGGGACGCCAAAGCGAAGGTGGGAGCCACTCTGTCGGCCCAACTCCGGCTTGGTTTTGCAGGCAACCGGCTGCCATACTTTCGGTTGCAGTCCAACTAGCGTGATTCTGAGCCAGCGTTTGTCACTTTCACATGACGCATGTCAGCTGTCAGTTCAACTTTCTAATTCGAGCAATATACAATCGGAGTTAGGATGGAGACTTGGTTAAAATGCCAACTAAATAAATCTGAACATTGCAGCCAGCTGTCATAAATCCGGGTGGAATCCGGCAAGAGCGACTCGGAGCCAAAGTGTGGAACTTTCACCTGGCAAGCATGCATAAATTAACCGCCCAATCCATCTATCGCGAACAATAGGCAGTCCAAAGTGAAAGTGGGAGCCACATTGTCGGCCCAACTACGGCTGGGCTTTGCAGCCGGCTGCCATAATTCCGGATGGAATCCAGCTAGCGTGATTCTGAATCAGCGTGTGTCACTTTCACATGACACATGTCAGCTGCCAGTTAAACTATCTAATTCGATCAATATACAACCGGAGTTGGGATGAAGACTTGATCAAAATACCAACTTCATCTGTACATTCATATACACATTTATAATGAGTTAAACTCAATGTCATATATTCAGAAGCCAAAATAAGGTGGGTATTCAGCTCTCTTTTCTACGATTTTTCTCTTATTATTGAGGCAAATCCTTAGTGAGACGACTCTTTACGGTCAAATAAGGATTTTAGAATATGCACAACTCTCCTGATATATAGCTCTGATATATTCAATTCATTCTGGCAATTTCAAGGGCCATAAACCAGTCTTGCATGGGCTGATCTGGCTGGTTTAAAAAAGAAACCGAGCTCTCATTGATATATAACTACTTTATAAGTTTGAGCGACATACAATCAAAACTAAAGTTAACAAGCTCTATTATAGCAACTTTGTCAATTTCAAAACCCATAATCCAGTCTTGCATGGGCGGATCTAGCTGGTTTGCGAAAGGAACCAAGCTCCCATAGATGTCGAACTACTGTATTCGTTTGATTGAGATACAATCAATACTAAAGACTGTATCGTGTTAACAAGCTCTATCATAGCACTATATATATGACTTTCTTCCCTTAGGAAGACATATTATACAAAGTATCTATCATAGCAATTCTGGCAAATTCAAGGGCCATAATCCAGTATTGCATTGGCGGATCTGGCTGGTTTAGAAAAGGAACCGAGCTCTCATGGATGTCTAACTACTGTATAGGTTTGATTGAGATTCAATCAAAACTAAAGACTGTATCTTTTTAACAAGCAATTGTTTATGACGCACGCATACACGCACGACGGACACAACGCCATGACATACACATAAGCTCGTCTGGCCTGTGGCCAGTAGAGCTAAAAATAAGTAGAATATAACAAATAGTCAAAACGATATGTTCCTCATTTTTACACAGTTAGTTCAACCCTCTATGTCTAGATCATCGGAATATTCCAGATATCACACTTTTCTACATTCATTATTATACCATTTTACACTTAAAGACGCTCTTCAACTAGGGATGTCGATAATGTATGATCTAGTCCCTGTGTGTTTGTGGATCTAAGCATGAATTTGTAAAACCACTCTACTCCGTTAGACATTCAATGACTAAGATTGTAATATGCTTGTCTTGATATTTTCCATAGACGTTTGCAGCTGGATTCGGTGCTTTTGGAAAAAGGTAAGACAGACTTAAAACGATCATACTTTATAAACGGCTGTGAAGTAACCGTCTCCAGTTACTGTATCAATTTTAAAACTGATTGTCGCTAAAGAAGTTCAGAAAGCGGTACACGATACATTCAGGGCATGAATAAATGGTAACTGACTCGAAGCTTCTTCATTCATTCCTTTCATCTGTGTACTAATTTATCGAAAGGGAAAAAATATGCATTTTACAAATTAGAATGCAGTAAATGTCCATCGGATTCGCATACGAAAGACAAACATCTGTATATGTTTTACATATATTTTTTATATAAAACACCCCAAGGTCTTTCAAAAGAAGCACTTCCAAACGCTTTCATCCCAACACTGACATATTTTGGCAGTAGACGAATTTTGAAAAAATTGTATCAACATTTGAAAGTAGCTAGAATCGTCAAAGTTTCGGTCTGCCATTTCTCTTTTGTAGAGATCTCTCCTAGTTTTGCTTATATATTAACAAAGTAACCTGCTACAAAAGTGTCTTAAATTGGAAATTGTAAGTCCATATATGTTGATGCAAACGAGATGTAGGTTAGTATTTCAGGTGGGACGTTATGTGAATGTATTTAGCAATGAGCTTTTTATTATCCTGTACGGGAAAGCAAACATATTTTTCCGTTCGTATGTCCGTTTTTCAATTCAAAGCTTTCTAGAAGGGACATAAACTACAACACTATTAAATTTGGTCGTATGCAACAAGATGTTGGAACGAGGGAAAGTGGTGATTAGACGTAGTGTGTTTAGCTGTAATCATTACATTATTTTTGTGTTGTTGTTGTTTTGTCTTTTTTATTTCAGATTTAACATTTTGTTGTTTATAAATTTGAATAACCTTCGTTCATAACTTAACCCAAACACAAGTCAATGGCATTATTTACATCTTTTAGATATGTAAAGTGCAACACGGAGAAGTGCGACGGTAAAAGAACAGTAACTATGTTTGGACTTATCCGCCTTTTCGAATCGTAAATTGAATTATGTCAAATACATAAATCTATGATATGTAATGGACGCGTAAAGTTATATGAAACTGTCATTTATGCTGGCTATACAAAAAGGAAGACATTTGGAGTGTTATAAATATTATAATTTTCATATAAAACTCTTCCATCTATCTTCATCCATTCGCATTGAATGATTGATGGATGGTATGATTTATTGCTTGCTTTGATTGGTCGAATACTTGATCTATATATTGATTTGATATGATATATCTATTCTTCCGTTTCTTTAACAATTCGCAGGACAAACCCATATACATTCAACTTCTATGACTATTGTGCTGTTACGCTTTATTCTAGTATCGGAATGAACTTGAATGAACCGTGACAGCGAACCCGCTTTGGGCGAATACTTCTAATTACTTCCCTTAGTCAATAGTCCTCCATTTACACAATGGAACACATGTACAAGCCCGCAACGCTATTTCTCTAAATGTTGGTGTCAACGTAGCACATCGTTGTAAGTTATGTTGCATATGTTATCTGTTAAGTTACCATGATTAGTAATTTTTACGACAGGACTTCTGCTCGTTCAATTTGAAAAATATTCGGTTTTTACCAAAACAATTCATCGATCACGAACTGATGCGTTGGTTATCCTTACTATGATGTCCGTCGTCATGACAGTACAAGTATGATGTGAAACTGTCTACTAACAAAAAAACTGTATTTCTGCATTCTTTGTAATTTCATCTGTGTTCTGTCGCTTCATCTTCTACCCCCGTCCCCCCCCATTCATTTACTGCCAATGTAATGATTATAAAATTAATAATCAGTACTTCATAGTGTCCATATGCTCGAGGCTGTCAAAGAATTGAAAGCAATTACAAACGGTGTGGGTGAAGGTCAACTAGCGCATCTGCTTATTCTGATCAGGATTGCATTGTACGCAAATAAGTTATAGAAATATTTTAAATAACCAAAGCATATTTCATTTGAATATTTATCGTGGAAGCTCAGAATTATAGTAATGCTGTTTTTCATAGTTATAATGTTCAAATATAGAAGTGCTTTGTTAATTAGTCCTAACAGCTCTTTGATTACGTACTAACTAGTTAATATGATATGAATAGGTTATATATATGAACGAAATATATTACAATTTGAGCTATTAACTAACACAAGAGGGCCATGATATGGCCCTAGTTCGCTCACCTGAATTATGCAATTTACTGCAATGCAAAACACATCAAGACAAAAATTCTGAATGCAACCTCCACAGTGTTAACAAGATTCTCCTTCATTTGATCTAGTGATCTATATTGATTTACCTGATATGACATATATACCAACATGGACTAGATATCACCAAGACAACATAATTCTGGCAAAGTTTCAACTTGCTCAAAGTAAAAATGCGGCTTACGGAGTTTGAAAAATATTTTCCTTTATTGACCTAGTTTCTGACCCAATATGACCCATATCATCGAACTTAACCTAGATATAATTCAGACAAACATTCTGACAAAATTTCAAGCTGCTGAAGCAAACAATGCGGCATCCAAAGTGTTAACACTATTTAACCTTCAATTTGTCATAGTGACCTAGTTTTTAACCCGGCATGACCCATATTCGTACTTGGTCTTAAACTCATTTAAATAAACATTCTGACCGAATTTCGCTGACTTAAAAGCGGCTTCTACCGAGTCAACAAGCTTTTCTTTCATTTGGCCTAGTGACGTAGTTTCTGACCCAATGTGACCCATATTCGAACTTGACTTAGATATCTTTAAATCAAACATTCTAATTTTAAACTGCTGATGCCAGAATTGCGGCCTCTAGAGTGTTAACAATGTTTACCTTCAATTTGACCTTGTGACCGACGTTTTGAGACAAATCTACTCAAGTTCGAACTTGACCTACATACCATCAAGACAAGCATTCTGATAAAATCACAATATGCTCAATTTGAAAATGTGGCATCTAGCGTGCTACCAAGATTTTCCTTCATTTGGCCTAATGATCTAGTTTTTAACCTGGCATAACCCATATTCGAACTTGACCTACATATCATCAAGACAAACATTCTAATGAAGTATTAACATGCTCACGTTGAACATGCGGCCGTCTACCGTGTTAACAAGATGTCACGTCGATATAGCCTAGTGACCTACTTTCTGTCACAAGATGACCCATATTCGAACTTGATACAGAAATTTTAAAACAAACATTCTGACAGAATTTCAAACTGCTGAAGCAAACATTGCGACCTCTGGAGTGTTAGCAAGATTGTCCTTCAATTTGACATAGTGACCTACTTTTTGATCCGACATATGACCCACGTACGAACTTAACTTACATATTATCAAGAAATACATTCGGATAAAATTTCAACATGCTCAAATTGAAAATGTGGCCTCCAGAGTGTTCACACGATTTCCCTTTAATTTGACCTAGTGACCTAGTTTTTATCCTCATATGACCCAGTTTCGAACTTGTCTAATATTTGATAAAGATGAATTTTCCTGATACACTTTCATGAAGTTCGGATGCAAAATGTAGCTTGTGGATTGTTAACAAGGGCAAATGATGACGACGCACGACGGACGACGGCCAAAATGTGTGCACAGGTGAGCTAAAAAACAAAATAATATATGATTTAATTTAAGAAGATTTCGTAAAGAAATACTGGCAGTGTGCGGCTCTATAGAACGTATGCAGCTAGCGTGCATAACGGGATGGTGTCAAATGTTTGTATTCAATACACTATCATTTCAGTATGAGGTTTATACAATGTACGTTTTATGTTATTATATATAGACCATACAACTAAACCACAAATAAAAACATTGTGAAATAAACACAGAAAAATACACCACACATACTGTCAATGCCTTTCTTCCCGACACATTTCAGAAAACATATATCATATAGATATAATAAGTTGTATCTACCTTAAGTTAAGTTATTTTGATATCTCAGAATTAAAAGTATGTATAACATCAAAAGACTGTTTTCAAGATACCTATATTATATAACTTGTAGTTTAGAGCGAAAGCCAGCTTGTTTATGATTATTTACTTATTCCTTCAATATAATATACTAATGTAGTGTGTTTAAATGTAATTAAAGAACGTTAACAAACTTGTTTGTTAATACTTAAAGTTCCTTTAATCGTACTAAATAAGCTTGTTTGATATGCTCTTATTAAGAGATGACAAGTTCAAATCAATATACTAAGCCGGTCTTGTACCACCAGTTTTGACCTCAAGACAGTTGCTTCAGACAAATCGGGCAGGCAACTACCATAGTCGCTGTTTTCAGTAAAAGTAACAGTCTATGTCCGTAGCCCTTGTAGGTAATGAATATGCAGCCACCGAACTCAGACCCAAAACATTTGTTTAAATTTATGAACATATTTCATAATTTGATCGAGCCAAGTCAATGATCCTGGACGTTAGTACCTCATTATACACTTCCATGTGCACAGCCTAGCTAGTTTAAGAACATTGAAGTTCTTATCAATGGGGTTTCGTGTCACTTTACACAATATTCCGTTATATCACTGAACAGAACATAATATAAGCTTTATTCATATATGTTTCATCTTGAAACGATATACATTATACATGTGCATACGAAACATATCAGACGATGACAATTGGTGTAATGCTAAACCTCTGTCTGGGTTTCTGTGCTTAAAAGAACAGAACAGAACATAACCTTTATTCATAATATGAAATACAATATACATTGGGGTTACAAACACTATATCAGACGAGGTTAATACTGATGTAATAGCAGTTAGTGTTTATTTGATATAGAAAAGAACATAACAAAATAGAAGCCTTATTCATATACGATTGATCTTTAAGATATTTACATACGGACATATTGTAGACGATGATAATTGTTTCATGTGAAACACCAGGCTGTGATACATACAGAACAGAACAGAACGGAACATATCTGAAACACCAGGCTGTGATACATACAACTTAACTGAGCAGGACAGAACATAACAGAACGGAACATATCTGAAACACCAGGCTGTGATACATACAACTTAACTGAGCAGGACAGAACAGAACAGAACGGAACATATTCATGGTTCATCTTGAAACTATTTACATTATACATGCGCATACGACACATATCGGACAATGACAATTGGTTTCATGCTAACCTCTATCTGAGTTACTATGATAAAGAACATAACAGAACAGAACATTATTTCATATAGGATTGATCTTCAAAAGATTGACAATATACATTAGCATAGGAAAACTTTATCTCAGACAATGCAAATTGTTTCTAGCTGACAAATCAATAATATGTGTCTGTGTGATATATCATAGAACAGAACAGATGCTTCATTTACACGTGTTAATTGTTGGGTCATGGTGGCTATCTGACTGAAAAACGGATGGATGGATGAATGTCCATGTCGTTCTGTATGTATGTCAAACTGTGTAACTGTCAATCTGCCTGTATGTCCGGAATTCCCAATTTTGCCCCAGTCCTGTTCGAAAAAGAGAGTTTAACTGGCATCCTGACACGTGTCAGGTGAAAGTGACACACTCTGGCTCCAAGTCGCGTTTGCCGAATTCCACACGGACTGCAAAGCCAACCGGAGTAGGGCCGACAGAGTGGCCACACGCTCGTTTTAGCGTGCATGTCGTTCGAGATAGATGGATTGGGCGGTTGTTTGACGCATGCAAGGTAAATGCGCCTCAAAGTGGCTTCGTGCTGCATGAGGTCCTGTTTGCGCAAGTTGCGTCAGCCAGCTACCATGCCCAGTCGGAGTTGGTATTCTGCGACAAAGTCCCAACTTTGCACTTGTCCTGTTTGAATAAGAGAGTTTATCTGCCATCCTGGTATGTGTCAGTTGAAACAGCCACACTCTGCCTTCGAGTCGCACTAGCCGGATTCCAGCCGGATTCTTGGCAGCTGACTGCAATGTCACAGAAAGTTGGCATTTTGGTCAAGCCTGCAGACCAGACCAAAACCGGCTGCACATCGCTCGATTTAGAGATTTTAACTGGCATCAAGACATGTGTCAGGTGAAAATGACACACTCTGGCCCCCAGTCTCTCTAGCCTGATTTCACCCAGATATATGGCAGCCGGCTGCAAAACCAAGCCGGAGTTGGGCGTGGCTCCCACCAACTGTTCGAGATAGGTTGGTCGGGCGTTTAATTGATGCATGTCAGGTGTAAGCGCCTCTAACTGAC
>JAUELF010246293.1:0-12192 GCA_031471495.1 Clinocardium nuttallii | reverse complement strand
ATTGTGGCAAAAGGAGAAATTGCTTGTTTTGAGCAATTTCTTCTTTTGTCACAATGTTTTCAAAAAGTTGTCTGCTGCAGAGGCGTCGAAAATGTCAATATGTGCAAAAGGGTTAAGATAAAAAATTGACATCCTATTTGTAGTTTGATCTTGACCGTTGCTACCTTACACTTTATATATATTTTTGACAATGTCTAAATTGATCAAAATATCTGAGAGAGAAAAAAGAGATCTGAAAATAAATTGAAATATAATTTTGAAACTCGAACGTTGTTTTGTCATATCATAATTCTTTACCCGATATGATATTTTTTTGTCATAAATCTAGTTTGAAATACCTAGAGTAATTTTGTAATTGAAAGTTTTAAACTGTAATTATAGTTTAAAATTTTAAGAGAAGAGGAAGAAATTGCAACTTTTTGAGCTATTTTTCTTATGTCACAATTTTTTCATCTCCATTCAATAATTATACTTTCTCAATAGAGATTTTTCATATTTCGTCTTTTGCTAATCTGCTGTCTGTTAGGAAGGGTTATCTGTTTTTATCTATGCGAACAACACCATACATGCTCTATTTGATCTGTTGTAGGGAAAACTGGAGCATGCTGTGACCCAGGCTAATAATTTCCATGGTGATCTGAACAGCTTCATTGACTGGTTAACAGATACGGAGAAGATACTGAATGGGATGTTACCTGTTAGTCGAGTCATTGCTCATGTTACGGAGCAGATCAAAGACCAAAAGGTAAACAGTCACCTATAAATAGATGTATACGATGCGTCAGGGCATGACTATGATAAACACTACCGCCACCCTGATGTAATGGTAGAGCGTCAGCCTCTCGTATGGGAGGTCGAAGGTTCGATCTACTGCAGGATCATACCAAAAACTTTAAAATTCATAGTAAAGGCTCTCTTTCCTTTAATAATATATTATCCTAATTTGAAATTTGTGGAAGAGATTGGATATATGCTGAACATTGAATGCATATTTTTAATTTCCCGTCATTTTTACGCTTTTCCATTGAACAACTTGAAAACATTATGACAAAAGGTGCAATTGCCATTCATCTATAATAAAAAAAAAAAAAAAAAAAAAACTTTTTTTTGGGCCTCGCTGTTTCAAAGTCGTCTGCTAGAGATTTGTTGTATGTGGGAAATGAAGCTATCTAGAAACATGTTTATAGGAGATAACTTTTTATTGTATCTGTACAGACTTTACAAAAGGACATCGCAGTCAATCGTGATGCCATGATCAAACTGGATAAGACAGGCACCCATCTGAAATACTTCAGTCAGAAACTGGATGTGGTTCTGATAAAGAATCTCCTTTCCAGCGTACAACAACGATGGGAGAAGATTGTATCCAGGAGCGCTGAAAGAACCAGACACTTGGAGAGGGGCTATAAGGAAGCCAAGCAGGTACCTTATAGAGTTTAAATAGATTCTTCTTATCTCACTATGTTACCATTTACTAGTATTTCATTTTTCATGAGAATTTCCATCAGAATATTATGATGGTTCAAGTGGAAAAAAGCTTATAAAGACCAAGCTTAAAACTATGATCCCTTTGATCCATTTATTTTTTAACTTTAAAAACGGTGGTAATGACTTCCTCCTTGGCGTTAAGGATTGTATTAAGCATTAGGACTTATTTGTTTGACTGGATAAATGGACCAGTTGTATCCAGGAAATGATGTGATACAATTGAAAAAGTGTTGAAAGTGGCATAAAATAACATTCAGTGAAGGAAACTTGCTGTCCAATTTGGAGGTTTTTGTAGATGTAATTGAATTCCATATTTCTAGATGCGACTCAAATTAATCCTTTTCAGTTCAACGATATGATGAATGACCTTCTTGGATGGCTGTCTGAAGCTGAGACCAATTTGAATGGTGAACATAGTGTTGGAAATGATCCAGTCAAGATTAAAGCTCAAATAGGAATACATAAGGTACATTCTTGAACCAATGTTTATTTTGTTTTATTCCCACTAACCTACATTCAGACACATTCTGTTTTTGCAGCTAAAGCTTTATTATAACATAGTTATAAAACTAGGATTTTCTTTAATATGAACTGTTCCCTTCTTTGGTGGTAAGTCTTTTTCTACAGATTTGTTGTATGTGGGAAGAGGGGGTTAATTTATATGGTGATGGTTGGAACCAACATTCAGATATACTATCTTTTCTAAGTAATTTATTGTTAAGAAAAAGATAGTTATAGTCTTATTTAGGGGCTGGGAAAATTGTGTTATCATATATATGTAATATATGAAATTGAGTCATAAAGGTATATATATATATGTTGCTATATTATGACTTTAAGGAGTTCCAAAAGAGCCTTGGTGCCAAGCAGCCTATTTATGACAATGTAAATCGCGCTGGAAGATCCCTAAAAGAGAGATCCCCAGAAGATGACATTCCCATACACAACAATGTGTTACACGATCTGAAAAACAAGTGGAACTCTGTCTGTGGTTTGTCAGTGGATAGGCAACGTAAGCTGGAAGAGGCCCTTCTCTTCTCTGGGCAGTTCAATGAAGCACTTGAAGCTCTTCTAGACTGGCTTGCTAAAGTGGAACCCGGACTTGGAGAAGACACGATGGTTCATGGTGATATAGATACTGTAAACAATCTGGTAGAGGAACATAAGGTAAGTAAAGTTCAAAATTATTGTGGATGGAAAGAAATTCTAGAAGGGTGCTGCTCTTTTAAGTTAATAAATGACCATATAGAAAAACATTTGACATATCTAAAGTATATACAATATTTGGGAAGATGTAGGAAAAGGAAAAATTGCCTGTTACAATTAATCTCTCACTTTTCCAGAGTGTTTTCAATTTCATTCCAGTACTATTCAATGTTTAAGTTTAGATCTTCCATACAGTACTACAATGTCACCTCTCAAAACAACCACTCTGTAGAGTGAAACTGAGGGAAATTGATTGACCCAGTTGCTCTTAAGAGGTTTTCACTCTACAGAGTGGTTGTTTTGAGAGGTGACATTGTAGTACTGTGTGTATAGTATCAGACTATCATATCAATCTTAAAAGTTACCCATTCCACCAAAACATAACCTATAACCACATGATTACCAGCTAATTATAGAATCTTCAAAGCTGATAGCATAAAAAAACTACCTTGACCATTTGAAAGTATCTATTTAAAAAATAAATAAAAAAAAAAAAGATAAAAACTTACTTCTCATAATGTTTTGGTATGCTTTGGGTGAAATCGTTTTGATGACTTTAAAAATGGTTGGAAATGGCAGCATTACCACTGACTAACTGGTGTTAGAATAAATGGACCTGTTGTACTGGTAAGTTACCCAGGAAACGTGGTGATATAACTGAAAATTTGTTGAAAGTGGCATAAAACACTAAACAATCTATCAATTGAGTGAAATATTTTATTTTGAAACAGGCATTCCAGCAAGAACTTGGTGCCAGAGCAAACAATGTCGCGTTTGTAAGGAAGAGAGCGAAAGAGTTGTTAGACAAAGCAGATGAGGACACCTCCCAGCAGCAGGCCCAGCTGATCGAACTAACTACCATGTGGGAAAGAGTCTGTAAACTCAGTGTTAACAAACAGGAGAGAATACAGCAAGCTCATAAACTCGCAGACGACTTCCATAAAAAGGCGCAAGACCTTATATCTTGGTTGGCTGCTGCCGAGCGGTCACTCCGCCATAAAGGTGCCCTGCCAGACGATGAGACGGAGCTGGTAAAACAGATCGAGGAACATAAAACATTCGAGGAGGAATTCCTAAGACAGGAGGCTGGTTTGAGGGAGACTTTGAACATTGGACTGGACATAATGAAAAGATGTCATCCAGATGCCGTGTCCACATTGAAACACTGGTTGTCGGTTCTGAGGGCAAGGTGGGAGGAGGTTAGTAACTACAGCAGACAAAGAGGGAACAGGCTGAGAGACACCCTTGTCTCGCTGAGGAGAAATACTCAACTTCTGGAGGATCTTATAGCCTGGGTGAATGGAGCAGAGACAAAACTCTTCAATGAGAGTGCAGAAGAAATACCGGAAGATAATGAGATTATTAATCATCTCATCAAAGAACATATGGTATGGGTAATTTTGTTTAATATGAATTTCACGCTATTGTTTTGCATTGTTTTCTGAGTTGAAAGCAGAAATAGTCGATGTTGCAAAGAATGGTGTTTAGAGTACTGGTGCAGTGCAGGAAATAGAAGGTTAAAATGAACTGGCAATCCTGATACATGTATAACTGGGGAACGTTTGAAATAGTGTTAAACTAGAATCAATTAATCAATCAATCTATTAAATCTGTAATTCTGCAAGCTTTCAGTCTACAAGGCTCCTAAAAATATCCATTTCCCACCTGCAGATGACTTTTGAAAAACATCCATGACAAAATGAGAAATTACTCATGTTGAGCAATTTTACTTTAGCTACAATGTTTTGAACTTATTCAATTTTTTCTTCAGTTTTGCACACAAAAAAATCAAATCTTCTGCTGCAGATTTGTTGTATTAGGGAAAGTTAAAGAAAAACAAAATAGTTACCTCCCTAGATTTGTGAAATGTATTTTCAGAAGTTTCTTTTTAAGAAAGACCTCTAGCACTTCCAAACATGCAAACCCTTTTAATGATTGTTTAGGTAAACAATTAGTAGTGCTCCTTTTGCAATATTGTTTGTATCTCTTTTGAAAAGGCTTTAATTAATAAAGATTTTCCATATTTTTGACTACCATAGATGTTTTCAAAGTGATCTGCTGCAGATTTGTTGTATGTTGAAAAGGATAAAGTTATCAATGAATTGTTACCATGATGTTTTTAAACCTGTATTTGTAGGATTTCCAAAATGATATGTCGGGTAAACAGCCTGAGATTGATAGCCTCACGAAAAGTGATCGACGCCGCGGTATGTCTGTCACCAGTGAACCCGTCTCTCATATCCCTCTTTACAAAGGACTTGCGGGAAGACGTACCCCAACACCATCCAAATATGGTTCACCAAGGTTTGTATGAGATCTTCTTGTATAGACTCCAATTCATAATTCTTCCCACCTATAACAGACCACGTTAAAAACATTGTGGCAAAAGGAAATATTGATCTTTATGAGCAGTTTCTCATTTTGCCACAGTGTTTTCAACTCTATTCACTAAACTTTAAATATATTTCATTTGTAGAGATTATCCATGTTTGAGTCTTGATGTTTAAAAAGTCGTCTGCTTCAGTTTTGTTATATGTCTGATTAAAATTTAAAACATTTATTCAATTTGGTTTTGTAGATATATGATATCTTAAGAGTTGCCTACTTTAATAAATGTATCAGTAAATATTCTAGGAGCATGTATATGTCTGCTGTAAAGGCATCATCAGTATCTGGAAGCTGGTTTGAAATGTGACATTCACCAATCCCCCCCTGTATCATTCTGGAATTCTGTATAAAGTGTTTCAATCACAAATAAACCCATTACATCCCCAGGAGAAGGATTGATGATGATGGAAGGAGAACCCCGGAGCCCCACTTCAGGAACCCGCGGGTGGCTGCCCTCCATAACAAGTGGAGACAGGTCTGGTTAATGGCCATGGAGAGACATCGGCGATTACAAGAGGCCCTCGACTATCTCAATGAGGTTTGTACATTGTGGTTAACTTTTACCTCATACATGTATGTCTAGAATCATTGAGAAAGACATTGTAAAAATCTGGAATAATAGAAATATGATCATAATATTTTATACAGTTAATTAATCCTTTCCCACATATAGATGCTTTTTTATGCCTATACTGCAGACAATGTTGAAAAACATAGTGACACAAGGAGAAATTGCTCAAAACAGGCAATTTCTCGTTTTGCCACAATGTTTTCATCTTTATTCAATGATTGTTCTTTCAATTATAGGGTGTTAAAGTCATCTGCTGCAGATTGCTAGTATGTGGTAAAGAGTGAAAGACATTAGGGCAATAGGTCTGCTTTGAAACCTTGGAGGAAATTAGTGTTACATCATATTGTCACAAACTTAATAAGAGGAAGCAAATTCTCCTTTTTTTATTCGGCAGAACTGTGTCTCAGAAGCGCTTATGTTTTTGTCACACCTGGTGTCATTATTGGCTATTACTTTTGAAAAAAAATTTAGTTTTGATTTATATTCCAACTTTGCCGGCCGTCTTGCCCTTTCCACATTGTTTTTAAAAGATGTCTGTAGCAAAGATATCAAATGCTTTCTTCATCCGATAAAGAAATTCAATATATATGATTAATTCATGCAGACAATAAAAAGAAAATAGCCTCCGATTACATTGATTATAGTACAATGTATTCAATATTAATCGTTACACTGCATTATAAATCTGTATTTTCTAGGTGGAGAGAATGAAAAACTTCAAGTTTGATGATTGGAGAAAGCGATACTTGACCTGGATGCATCACAATAAGTCTCGAATCATGGATTTCTTCCGTCGTCAGGACAAAGATAGGGATGGTAAAGTAACAAGAGTCGAGTTTATTGATGGCATCATGCAATCACGTTAGTAGAATCTTTGTTTTGTTTGACTTTTAAGCCTCATGGTGAAACAAATATTGTCACCTATGCAGAACATAAATTTTTAAATATCATTTGCTGCAGTCAGATGATATCTGTATGCGGGAAGCAGTTGAAACCCTTTCCCATGTACAACATATTTGCTGCATCAACTCTAAAAACATCTTTGAAAAGTATGAACAATTTATGTAAATGAAAGAAAAATAATTTAATAAAAGTTTAAAACACTTACAAAAGTTGTGTGCTGCAGAGGCGTCAGAAAGCCACTGTATATTTGAAGGTTTTTAAGAAAATATCCAAACAATCCAAGGATAAAGGTCTAATAAAGTTAACATGCATCTATTGAAAGAGTTGAAAACATCATGGCAAAAGGAGAAACTGCTCAATATGTACTTTTATGTTTGCATCATAATGCATCTGCATGTTGAACAAGGTTAAGAAGTTTTTAAAACAATCCAAATAAAAGAAGATATTCTTCCGTAAATAAAGTTACACTAGATGAAAAGTTGACATTGGGATATTACAGGATTCCAAACTACGCCAATGGAGATGGATGCCGTGGCCAACATATTTGACCGAGACGGGGACGGTTTCATCGACTATAAGGAGTTTGTTTCTGCGTTACGACCCAATAGAGATGTAAGTATCAGTCAATTAGCGGGCTCTTGAATTGCCCATTTCCTCATGTCAGATGGCAGACTGTTTTGAAATTCATATAACCAAAACAAGTGATATACAATACATGTTTAGCAAAGATAGTTCTCAATAGCACATATACAGACTTTTAATTAAGAACCTGTCTTGTTATAATGATACTTGGGATCACTATCTGTCATCTTTTACTTAACTGTTTCCCACAGCTTTGCAGCAGACGACTTTTGAAAACATTGTGAACAATTTCTCAATTTGCACAATGTTTGCAACTTTATTGAAAAACTTCTTTCATTTAAAGAGAGTTTCTATAAGTCTTCAGCTGCAGATTTGTTGTATGTGCAAAAAGGTTAATAGGTAATAGGCAGGCAATACAATGTATTTCTTCAAACACTCTTGTTAAACAATAATCCAACAGATGAGAGATTAAAGAGGAAATCAATTACAATACAGCAGCTCTTGCTACAATCAACTTCTTTAAAGTCTCCTGAACTACAATGAGGAAATGTGTTTAGACGTTAATTATCATGTTTGGTAGTATGTTTCAAGTAGCGCTCACATCACATCTTATAAATAACTCTGTGTTTCTTTTACTTCAGTTATAGTAATAGCTTGTTGTTAGGTTTCTTACATTGGATCTCTTTTTTTTCACATGATAACTCATTTTGGTCTAATCAGTTTTGAAAACGTTAGAAAGTAAAAATTTGTAAATCAAGACAAATCAAGCGTCATATTTCGCTGTCAGTTTTTGTAATAGTAATTTATTTGTCACTTTTGTACATTAATCCTAAAAGGAATTAGTCATGGCTGAGTGTCAAGAGAGGGGATTTGGTACCAGGTGTCCAAAGTCCAATTCCTACTTTTACGGCAGTTATGGTAGAACACTGTTGGGTCTTCACATCTCCTTGAATAGAACTGCATGGTTAATAACTCGGGAATCATGAATAAGTGTTTTGTTTCCTTGATATGACTCAAATACTATTGAAAAGGCTTAAAAATCCCAAAAAACAATGGTCGTAAAACAAGTTAACTCTTATTTCCTGGTTTTCAAGAAATCTCAAAATGTAAATATGGATATTTGGAGCTTAGGGACCATTATAAGGGTCCACAAGAACTTGTGTGGGGCCAGATTTAGTTTTGTGCACTTTGTATTTAGACTGCATAGAAAAGGATTGAGAATCCCTCATAGCTTTATTTACAGGAAATAAAATAACAAACAATTAACCCTTTCCCACATACAACATTTCGGCAGCAGATGACTGAAAACATTATGTCAAAAATATTCGAACTCTGTAAATGAAAAAACGATTATCGAATAAAGATGAAACCTTGTGGCAAAAGTCGTCTGCTGCAGGGGTGTCAGAAAGCGTCTGTGTGTGGGAAATTGTTAAAGGCACATGATAGAAATAAGTCACATTAAGATATTGTACTAGTCTTTTATCAATTATTATGGAGTTGCCTTACAAAACTTTCTTTGTATGTTTTATTTTCTTTCATGAAAAGCTTCTTTTTTTTTTAAATTAAAAGCATGTTACTTGTTTGCCAAGAGCATGGATAGGATGTTGTTTGTTAGCAAAATTTTCTTTGTATGTTTTATTTTGAAAAGCTTAAATTTTCTGTTATAAAATGCTTTATTTTGAAATTAAAAGCATGTTTCTTGTTTGCCAAGAGCATATGGAATAGGATGTTGTTTGTCATATGTTATAAAAAATTGTTTGTCATAAAAGTCCGAAATAGATATTAAATCTATGCAGTCATTGTTGATATAGGTTGTAGTTTGCCATAAGTATATCCTCTTGTAGGATGGACTATCGCTGTGTAGTTAGTTCTCAGACCTATGATAATTCCAAATCATGTTAGAACATTGGAAAAATTAATTAATTAAAGTACAATGTCATTAGAGGCTTCAGTAAATGTTTGTATGTGGAAACTTATTTTCCTAATTCAAATGTTTTAAGAAACATTTTGAGAAACATTGTTGGGAAATGGAAAAATGAAATCAAGACCTAACTCCGTATCAAAATTATGCTTCAATTTACCCAAGGTCACAAGTTTACCTCCTAAAATTTTCCGAGCAGACTACCCTTAAACATTGTATACGGGAACAGGTGAAAATTGGAGAATCACAGGTCTGAAGGAACCAGTTCTTAGTAAAAACCTTTCCAAAAGGCAGACGCATCTGCAGCAGGCGACATTTTAGTGAAAAGTGCCAAAAGGAGAAATTGTTCATGTTGAGCAATGTTTTCTTTGCCACACTGTTTTCAACTCATTCAATAACTACTTTCATTGATAGAAAATTCCCTAGTTTTGCCCAGGTGTTTTCAATGTTGTCCACTGCAGATGTTTTAAGTATGCTGGAAATGGCTAATAGAAATTTATATAATGTGTTGCTATTTTCCTGTAAATCTCTCTTCACAGAGCGGTAAACCTGCAAATAAAAAGGTAAAGGTTTCACATTTCACCAATAAAAATCACTGGTATATCGAAATTTCAGAACATTTATTTACCTTTACCTGAAAAGCAGGATCATGAGATCTAGTGAAATATATTTTGGGGAGGAGAAATTGTCTTTGAGCAATTTGTCCTGTTTCAACAATGCCTTTTAACCCTTTGTATGCATCAGTAGCAGATGAAAACATTATGAGCAATATCTATTTAATTTATAGTTTCTATGGAATATCCATTTAAACGAAAGATTATTTTTAAAATAGAGTTGAAAACAGTGTGGCCAAAGGACAATCTTTTGCCACAATGTTTTGAAAAGTCATCTGCTGCAGATGCATCACAAGGCATCTATAAATGGGAAAGGGTTAAAAGATTTCTACTGCATTCCTATAATTAAGCTTTATCAGGGACAGGTAATCCATCCTCGGCTTCTACTGCATTTGCATATAAAAACTCCATAGATATCCTCATTTTCTACAATTGTTTAGAAACTGTTAATGGCATAAGAACAAGGGTTGTGTTTTATGATCATTATGTTGCGTTAAAAAAAATGGGTACGTTAAGCTTTATTTTAACAAAGCATATCATTGTCATTTTTGTATCTCTAATGGTTTTAAGTTGTTTAAGCTTTTAGTTTTAAAACAAACCTTGCTTCATTCAGCCTACTTTATGTTACTTTTAGACTTTACTGTTTCTAGCTTTAGATTTCTTAGCTTAGTCTAACTTTCGTTTTATATGTTTGTAAATTCTGTTCATCAACTATTTATAAAGCTGCATAATTTCTTAATCTTTTAGTTGGACATCTATCTGTACCCTTTATAAGTAATGCTGTATGTGCATGTAATTGTCTCTACGAGAGACTCTAGATGTGAATAAGTTGTCTCTATTGCATGTTGTAGTGAAGATATAGATTCCAGTTCTGAATGGAGTGTGTGATTCATAATTCTTGTCACCTAACTAGAACAATCTGACAATTTTAACTGCATGGTTCTGACTTAAAAAGACTGTAGTGATAATTGATTTTTATAATGGACATTAAAACATATAAAACATTGATCTGGTATCATTAAAAACTTGTAAGTTGTAATAAAACAATTCAATGTTCCATAATGTTTTTAGAACTTTATAAACTGACAATTTGTATGCTATCTACTTTGCCAGGGATAAGGTGCAATCTATCTTTTCAATGATATTTAATTTTGCCCATCAGTCTGTCAATGTCATTCATAGTGTTATCTCCAAAAGTGTTTTGAGTCTTGAAAATTGACAAGACGTGTATTTCAATACATGTGTGTGAGATTCATGCATACCCATAAATTATGTAGGATATTTTTTCAACACTGCTACTGAAAATGTCCATCGCCATTTTTGTTGAGCTTCACTTAACCCTTTCCCACATGCAGCAAATCTACATCAGACGACTTTGAAAACAAGGTGACAAAAACCTGAAAAATCTCCATAAAAGATAGCTAAATTGTTAAAAAGAAATCTGAAAACATCATGTGCAATTTCCCCTTTGGCAACAATGTTTTCAAAAGTCGTCTGCAGCTATTGCATCAATATGTGTCTGCAGCTGGGAAAGGGTTATTTTATGAGCATGTTAACTTTACTAAGGTAGATTGTAGTTATGCTAGTATCTTTACTTTAGAAACTTTTTACCCATTCCTGCTTGCAGACCCATTTGTTATGCAATTGAAGCAGACCACTTTTATAAGGCCCGGCAATATGTATAGCAAAAAGAAAAATAGCTTGTTTCACGTTATTTCTCAAGTTTGAATATATGTCATGCTTGGTAAAAAAAAAGAAACGGTCACTAGGTCAAGTTGAAGAAAAATCTTGATGACACTCTTATTATTATACAGCATTTTTGACTTGAGTATTTTGAAACTGTGTCAGAATAATTGTCTTGAAGATATCTAGGCCAAGTTCAAATTTAGGTCACTAGGCCAAATTGAAGAAAAACCTTTTAACACTGGAAGCCTGATGCTTAATTTTGGGAATTATGAAAATTGTCAGAAAGATTGTCTACCGGTAGATGATATCTAGGCCAAGTTTGAAAAAGGGTCATGTCGAGTTAAAAACAAGGTCAGGAGGCCTAATTGACAGGAAATATTGTTAACACTCTAGTATAAGCTTACCTGACTGCAAAATGAGACATTGTGAATGACTATGTGGTTGGCATAACTCAGGGGAATGATTCAGGGTCATCATGACCGTCTTGTTTTAAGTTGAAAAATTTACCTAGCTGTTAAGAACAACGTTTTTTGCTTTGTCATAAAAATGCATACACTTACATTTTGTCCATTTGGTTTTCTTCATCAAATGTTTTAATTGAGAAGACTATAAAAATACCATAAGGTAATGGATGAACAAAGCCAAATCACTTCATTGTTTTAAACAATAGGCAGTCCCCGGGTTCGAATCCTGTGATGTTTGGATTCTGCCTTTAGGATTTTCCCGCACAAACGGCGCGAGTACTGGTTATGTCTCCAGGGAGCAGACATCAAGTGTGATTAATATAAGCTTAAAGCTTGTTTTGCAATTGATGTAAAATAAATAAGTTTAAA
>JAUELF010246282.1:0-12192 GCA_031471495.1 Clinocardium nuttallii | reverse complement strand
TATTTACCACGTGGGTATATGACCGTCTGGTTGGGTAAGTGAGTCTGTTGCAGTGTTGTTTTATTTACCACGTGGGTCTATGACCGTCTGGTTGGGTAAGTGAGTTTGTTGCAGTGTTCCTTTATTTACCACGTAGGTCTATGACTAGTGAGTATGTTGCAGTGTTGCTTTATTTACCACGTGGGTCTATGACCGACCGATTAGGTTAGTGAGTATGTTGCAGTGTTGCTTTATTTACCACGTGGGTCTAATGCCGTCCGATTAGGTTAGTGAGTATGTTGCAGTGTTGCTGTATTTACCACGTGGGTCTATGACCATCTGGTTGGGTAAGTAAGTATGTTGCAGTGTTGCTTTATTTACCACGTGGGTCTATGACCGTCTGGTTGGGTAAGTAAGTATGTTGCAGTTTTGTTTTATTTGCCACGTAGGTCTAAGACTAGTGAGTATGTTGCAGTGTTGCTGTATTTACCACGTAGGTCTATGACCGTCTGGTTTGGTTAGTGAATATGTTGCAGTGTTGCTTTATTTACCATGTGGGTCTATGACTGTCTGGTTGGGTAAGTAAGTATGCTGCAGTGTTGCTGTATTTACCTCGTGGGTCTATGACTGTCTGGTTGGGTAAGTAAGTATGTTGCAGTGTTGCTTTATTTACCACGTGGGTCTATGTCCATCTGGTTGGGTAAGTTAGTATGTTGCAGTGTTGCTTTATTTACCACGTGGGTCTATGACCGCCTGGTTGGATTAGTGAGTATGTTGCAGTGTTGCTTTATTTACCACATGGGTCTATGACTGTCTGGTTGGGTTACTGAGTATCTTGCACTGTTTCTTTATTTACCACATGGGTCTATGACTGTCTGGTTTGGTAAGTGAGTATCTTGCAGTCTTGCATCTTTTACCACGTGGGTTTCTGAACGTCTGGTCTGATAAGTGAGTATGTTGCAGTGTTGCTGTATTTACCCTGTAGGTATATGACCGTCTGGTTGGGTTAGTGCGTATGTTGCAGTGTTGCTTTATTTACCACGTGGGCCTATGCCCATCTGGTTGGGTAAGTGTGTATGTCGCAGTGTTGCTTTATTTACCACGTGGGCCTATGCCCATCTGGTTGGGTAAGTGAGTATGTTGCAGTGTTGCTGTATTTACCACGTTGGCCTATGCCCATCTGGTTGGGTAAGTGAGTATGTTGCAGTGTTGCTTTATTTACCACGTAGGTATATGACCGTCTGGTTTGGTAAGTGAGTATTTTGCAGTGTTGTTTTATTTACCACGTGGGTCTATGACCATCTGATTGGGTTAGTTTGTATATTGCACTGTTGCTTCTTTTGCCACATGGGTCTTTGACCGTCTGGCTTGGTCAGCGAGGATTTCGCACTGTTTTTTTTGTCATGTTGGTCTATGACCATCTGGCAGGGTCAGTGAGTATTTTGCACTGTTGTTTTATTTGCCATGTGGGTCAAATACCGTCTGGTTTGGTCAGTGAGTATTTTGTACTGTTTCTTTTTGCCACGTGGGTCTATGACCGTCTGGTTGGGTAAGTGAGTATGTTGCAGTATTGCTGTATTTACCACGTGGGTTTTTTGACCGTCTGGTTTGGTAAGTGAATATGTTGCAGTGTTGCTTTATTTACCACGTGGGTTTTCGACCGTCTTGTTGGGTAAGTGAGTATGTTGCAGTGTTGCTCTATTAACCACTTGGGTCTATGACTGTCTGGTTGGGTAAGTGAGTATGTTGCAATGTTGCTTTATTTACCACGTGGGTCTATGTCCATCTGGTTGGGTAAGTGAGTATGTTGCAGTGTTGCTTTATTTACCACTTGGGGTTTTGACCGTCTGGTTTGGTTAGTGAGTATGTTGCAGTGTTGCTTTACTTACCACGTGGGTCTATGTCCATCTGGTTGGGTAAGTGAGTATGTTGCAGTGTTGCTTTATTTACCACGTGGGGTTTTTACCGTCTGGTTTGATTAGTGAGTATGTTGCAGTGTTGCTTTACTTACCACGTGGGTATATGCCCATCTTGTTGGGTACGTGAGTATGTTGCAGTGTTGTTTTATATGCCACGTAGGTCTATGACCGTCTGACTAGGTTAGTAAGTATGTTGCAGTGTTGCCTTTTTACCACGTGGGTTCTTGAACGTCTGGTTGGGTTAGTTAGTATGTTACACTGTTGTTTTATTTACCACGTAGGTCTATATCCATCTGGTTGGGTAAGTGACTATGTTGCACTTTTGGTGTATTTGTCACGTGGGTCTATGGCCGTCTGGTCGGATAAGTGAGTATGTTGCAGTTTTGTTTTATTTGCCACGGAGGTCTAAGACTAGTGAGTATGTTGCAGTGTTGCTATATTTACAACGTAGGTCTATGACCGTCTGGTTTGGTTAGTGAGTATGTTGCAGCGTTGCTTTATTTACCATGTTGGTCTATGAACATCTGGTTGGGTCAGTAAGTAACTGGTTGGGTAAGTCAGTATGTTGCACTGTTGTTTTACTTTCCATGTTGGTCTATGAACATCTGGTTTGGTAAGTGAGTATTTTGCACTGTTGTTTTGCTTTCCATGTTGGTCTATGCACATTTGGTTGGGTCAGTTAGTTACTGGTTGGGTAAGTGAGTATATTGCACTGTTGTTTTACTTTCCATGTTGGTCTATGAACATCTGGTTGGGTCAGTAAGTAACTGGTTGGGTAAGTGAGTATTTTGCACTGTTGTTTTATTCCCGATGTTGGTCTATGAACATCTGGTTGGGTCAGTAAGTATGTTGCACTGTTGTTTTATTTGTCACGTGGGTCTTTGCAACCTCTGGTGATAAAACATGGACGGTGCTCTGTCAATACAAACATGCGACCAGTGTATGCCCAGATCAACCGGCATATCCGAGAAGTTCGATCCGGTTCTACACTTTCCGCTTATTAGTTACACGGATTTCAAGAATTGTAAGACTAACACTGTCATAAGTCTTACATCATATTGTATATAGGCAGAATCAACTTTATTTTCAATCGTAGTAATTACGTTAAGGTAAGTTTTAAAATAAGCTTTGTAAAACGCGGATGATTAAAATAATAACTATTTATTCTAAATCATACATGTGCGTATATCCGAAATCAATTCGCTTTTGTAGTGTTTGGATCGTTCGAAAGCTTGACCTGGGTTTGATACACAATCAGGATACACCAACTACTTTATTAAACCTTTTCCTCATATCGATGCTTTCTATTGCATCTGCAGCAGACGGCTTTTTGAAAACATAGTGACAAAGAAAGAAATTGCTCAAAACGAAACATTTCTTCTTTTGCCACAATGCTTTCCACTTTTAGTCATAGGTTATCCATTCAATTATAGTGATTTTATGTTATTTGACAAAATATGTTCACAGTAGTCTGCTGCAGAATTGTCGTTTGAGGGAAAGGGTTAATGGAAGTGGTACGTGGCTGTCGTCATTTGGGCTTAAGGGTTACATGGTTATTTATGATGCACCGGTATCAGTATCGTTCCCGACTGCAGATAATGCAATGTGGTTTCAACATTATTCAATATTCAAACTTTCATTTAATGATTTTTTTTAAAAATAGTTTTGATTATATGTAATCAACGTCGTCTGCTGCAGATGTGTTGCATGTGGAAAAGAGGTAAAGTTTATTCTGGAAATATACACGAAAACGCCCAGAAAACAGCCGTGTCGCGAGAAAACCAACATTGTGGCATTTGCGTAAATTATCGAGCCGGATCAGCATAATCATGCCGCGCAGGCTTACGCGGATAGACACATTTCGCCTCCTGTGGATTTTCGTTTAGAAGAATCATTACTCTATACCTATATCCACCCGAGACGGAATGTGTCGGCCCTGATCAGTCTGCACGGACTGTTCAGGCTGATCTGGGGCGATACATTGCGCAGAGGCCATCATGTTGGTTTTCTCGTGGGACGGCTCAAATGTTATTCAGCCAGCGATACAAACAATTTATACAAACACTGTCGTTGGATGGTAATCATTCTCCATCAGTTCAACAACTGCTTAAATGACATCAGGGCAAACAGAAATGTATTATAACCTTCTTTCGTGGAGAGGCCCGTGATAAGTATAATGTCGTCAGGATATTTCTGAGTTTGTTTCGGAAACAAGACAAATTGAATAATAATTAAACGAACATTAAATCAGATAACAACATTATTAAATCTTTAGACGTCAATGTATTTCATTGAATGCACATTTCATAAACTTATAGCTTGTTACAAACATTTATTCTATAATCATTTAAAGTGCATATTTTCTATACAAAGCGATAATACATTATTGTACATATTCTAATATCGAATAACTGATTTTAAAGTATTTTTTTTATTATACATATTAAACAATTTGATGGTCAATACTAATATTCCGACCAAATTTAATGAGGAGTACGTTATACAAAAACTTGCCCTCGTAAGTTTTATAGTAACATTGTGAAATCGACCAAACTACTTGTGAGCCGAAACCAAACAGTGTGTGTACTGTACTCTGTGCAAAGTATCGACCCGGACCAGCCGAACCCGAACAGACAATTTTCGCCTCCTGAGACGGAATGTGTCGGCCCGGATTAGCCTGTTGGTTTTCTAGTGGAAAGGCTGATTTACAATTTGACAGAAGCTTCCAACAAGATTTGAAGTACAATCTGTGAACTGTGTAGGTCTTTGTCAGACTGTTCGCATGCACAGGCTGATCTGGATATACACAGAAGTCAGTGTATACGATCGCGTTGTGTAGTACCGTCAGTGACGTAGCAAGAGTTGAAAGTGACGTAGCTACAGTATAATTATATCCGCATTTCATCCAAGTGACGTAGCTACAGTATAATTATATCCGCATTTCATCCAAGTGACGTAGCAACAGTTGCAATATATCCGTATTTCATCCAAGTGACGTAGCAACAGTTGAAAGATTTCCGTATTTCATCCAAGTGACGTAGCAACAGTTGCAAGATATCCGTATTTCATCCAAGTGACGTAGCAACAGTTGAACGATTTCCGTATTTCATCCAAGTGACGTAGCTACAGTTGAAAGATTTCCGTATTTCATCCAAGTGACGTAGCAACAGTTACAAGATTTCCATATTTCATCCAAGTGACGTAGCTACAGTTTAAATATATACGTATTTCATCCAAGTGACGTAGCAACAGTTGAGCGATTTCCGTATTTCATCCAAGTGACGTAGCAACAGTTGCAAGATATCCGTATTTCATTCAAGTGACGAAGCAACAGTTACAAGATTTTCGTATTTCATCCAAGTGACGTAGCTACAGTTGCAAGATATCCGTATTTTATCCAAGTGACGTAGCTACAGTTTAAGGATTTCCGTATTTCATCCAAGTGACGAAGCAACAGTTACAAGATTTTCGTATTTCACCCAAGTGACGTAGCAACAGTTACAAGATTTTCGTATTTCATCCAAGTGACGAAGCAACAGTTACAAGATTTTCGTATTTCATCCAAGTGACGTAGCAACAGTTACAAGATTTTTGTATTTTATCCAAGTGACGTAGCAACAGTTACAAGATTTTTGTATTTTATCCAAGTGACCTAGCTACAGTTTAAGGATTTCCGTATTTCATTCAAGTGACGTAGCTACAGTTGAAAGATTTTTGTATTTTATCCAATGGAGATTTCCGTATTGCATCCAAGTGACGTAGCAACAGTTACAAGATTTTTGTATTTTATCCAATGGAGATATCCGTAATTCACCCAAGTGACGTAGCTACAGTTTAAGGATTTCCGTATTTCATCCAAGTGACGTTAATACACTTGAAATATTTCCGTATTTCATCCAAGTGAAATATAAGTAATGTACACAATATAAGTAAGTAAGTAAGTAAGTAAGTAAATATTTTATTAAAGTGACATGTGTACATGTAACATGGTATACAATTATAGAAATTTAAACAAAAACACCCGGCCCAATGGACCTATAAGTCACCTATACAATAGTAAGTAATATAATTTTCACGTGAAATATACATGAACTGTTTTGTTAAAACAGGAATTATAATGTATAAATGTATTATATGTGTGTATTTGTTTGTATTGGAACCTGCATCTCGTGGTCCGCCATACACTGCTGTATTTTCATTCAATTCTCATCATCGTGGCAAAGAAACAGATGAGTAAAACCATGTACCCTCACATTTTACCACCATTCTTTTAATCAGTTATCCAATCATTTTTTCAATCATTTGTCCAATCATTTTTTCAATCATTACTTTATTTTTTACATCATTCAAATCTTATGTATACTGTTTTCCGTTATTTCAAAGCATACCCTCCACACTCATACCAGGTTAACACGAAACATAATATTGCATCAAACCCGTAACTCTTTCTGTCCACTAACGCTTTTGTTGCAGGCAGGCGAAGTTCGAAGGAAAAATTGGCATTTTTATGACTCAGTCTCAGCAGTCCGCGCAGGCTAATTCAGGCCAACACATTCCGTCTCAGTATGATAGAGGTATAGAGTAATGATTCCTAAAACAGAACATTTACAGGAGGCGAAAAGTGTCTGTACGGGTTAGCCTGCGCGGCATGCTATAAGGCTGATCTGGGTCCAACATGTTGTTTTGTCTCTCGTGGGACGGGTCATATTTTATGTACATGCTGATATGCACCTGCAATGATAAGAAATGCAAAATTGTACTTTTTCTTATTGGCGAACTCATACATCAGTCATACTCTAGTAAACAACACAATCCCAGTGTGTATATATAAAACGCCTAAATTATTATCTCTATGTTTATCCATGCTATCAGATCCAAATGCACCTTGTTCTTTCGAGGGGCCCTGCATATTTCGAAATGCATACGTACAGTTTAATAATATATTAAAACAAACTAACAATGTAGTACATGCAAAACATTCGGTCAGCATCAGGGTGATCTAAATACTCTTACACTAAGGTCCTTTTAGTAATTGTTTTCATTGCAGGATAGTCTCAAAACATTCATTCAAAATATCACCCAGATTGAAGTTGATTAAAAACAGATAACCGTTCAAATAGATCAAATGAAACGCTGTTCTTTAAAGATTCCTAAAAGGTGCGTGCATATTTCAGAATCTGACAGTCCATGTAAACGTTTTATTACACTCACATGCATTACAATGATCACATAAGATCGGGTGATCTGTGCACAGTTTACGCACGACAAGTATAAACTAATGCCATATATATATATATATATATATTTTATATGAGCAGTTCCAAGAGAAAACCAACATTGTGGACCATGCGTAAATTATCGATCCGGAACAGCTTAAGCATGCCGCACAGGCTAACCCGGACAGACACGTTTCGCCTCCTGCGGATTTTCTGTTTCAGGAATGTGTCTGTCCGGATTATCTGCATGGACTGTGTAGGCTGATCCGGGTCGGAGCATTACGCAGAGTTCATCCCTAATGTTGGTTTTCCCGTGTAACGACTCCTATTATCTATTTCGATGTAATAAACGTCATTTCAATGTAATATCACATAAACATCCGTGACGGTAAACTGTTATTTACTGTGGTTATTAACGCGTTTATTGACCCTTTTCTCGAATAAACAGGGCATCCAACACCCTTACAGCAGACGTTGTTTTAACATATTAATGAGCTGCCCCGCAAGAAAACCAACATTATGGCATCTGCGTAATGTATCGACCAGATCATCCCGCGTTGTCCGCACATACTGATCTGGGCCGACACATTCCGTCTCAGCGGGATATATAGAGTAATGATTCCCAAACAGAAAACCCACAGGAGTGAAAACGTGTCTGTCCACGTTAGCCTGCCCGGCATGCTTTAGTTGATCCGGGTTGATACGCAGAGTCCACTATATGGGTTTTCTCGCGGGACGGCTCATTTATGATTTGAATCTCTACATACGCATCTATATAGTTTACTCTGAATCAATGAATACCTACCTTCTATAAATTAAATTATCTCCATGTCTTTTATATCTTTAGTTTGTATATAGGACTTACTCTTCCAGCAGTATCAGGTTAAACGGACGTTTATCAAACAACTATGTTACATTTATTTCACCAATCGTAATTTATGTTTACGATTCTTGGGCGGTAAGGACGTCTGTTTTTCTCATTTTAAAATGAAAGAAAACAGACTTTTAAAACTGCCGTAACCTTTTCCAATATAAATCGTATATACGGCAAACGAATTTGAAAATAATATGTCGAAAAATGGAAAATATCTTTATATGAAAGCATAGCTATTAAGTAAAGAGATGTGATGTATACTTGAAATAAAAGAAGAAATTGCACATCATGAATATTTCAATGGTATAGAGTAAATAAAATAGTTTAGCTTTCACACTTCCTGGCATGACAGTGTAGCTTGATACACCAATACAATATCTTAACTTTCACACATCATGGCGGGACAGTATAGCCGAATACACCAATCAAATAGTTTAACATTCACACATCATGGCGGGTCAAATGGCTTTATGCCGAAAGGCGAGGGTACACAAAACCATAAGATGATGATCATGGCGGGACAGTATGACTTATCACACCAATCAAATAGTTTAACTTTCACACATTCTAGCGGGACGGTATAGATGAATACACCAATCAAATATCTTAGCTTTCACACATCCTTTCGAGAGAGTATAACTGAATACACCAATCAAATATCTTAGCTTTCACACATCCTTTCGGGAGAGTATAACTGAATACAACAATCAAATATCTTAGCTTCCACACATCCTGGCGGGACAGTATAACTGAATACACCAATCACATATCGTAACTTTCACACATCCTTGCGGGACAGTATAACTGAACACTCCAATCAGATATCTTAGCTTTCACACATTCTTGCGGGACAGTATAACTGAATACACCAATAACACATTTTAATTTTCACACATGATGCTAAGGAAAGTATAGCTGAATACACCAATAACGAATCTTAACTTTCACCCATCATGGCGGGAGAGTATAACGGAATACACCAATAACAAATCTTAACTTTCACCCATCATGGCGGGAGAGTATAACGGAATACTCCAATAACAAATCTTAACTTTCTCCCATCATGGCGGGAGAGTATAACGGAATACACCAATAACACATCTTAACTTTCACCCATCATGGCGGGAGAATATAACGGAATACTCCAATAACAAATCTTAACTTTCACCCATCATGGCGGGAGAGTATAACTGAATACACCGATAACATATCTCACACATCGGGACAGTAAAGCCGATACACCAATCATATACCTTAACTTTCACACCCTTACTTTTGGAGTTTGAAAGGTTAAACTGGTGTTGTCCTCATAAATATTGTCTCAATAGACTTCTGCGTGTTACACCAAGTATAAAGGCGCCGCCATTATGTCTGACCCGAAACTTGCAGGAAACTCCAAACTAGAAGTTAACAAAGTACATACAGGTAAGTAACTACACCACATAACCGGATACCGACTCACTACCTGTATTCAAACGAGGGTTACCTTAGACAATCTTATCGATACTTATGTCAAGGACACGAGGGCTACGAGTCTACATGTTACCGTAGAACGTCTTCTGAAGCCTAAACCATTCCCTCACACGACACATCTTCAGACAGACCATGTTGAACATATCCAGAAAAAAATGAAACTATTGTGGCAAACGGCGAAGTTGCTTATCGTGAGGTATTTCTACTTTTGCTACAATTTGTTCAAATGCCGTCTGCTACAGATGCGTCATAATACGTCTGCAGGTCGGAAGAGGTAAACTGTTTCGGTTACCTGACCAGAAAGAAGGTGATCAGACTATGTTGATGTACTTGGTGATCGTTGTCGTTCTCGGTCGGATAAATGGCTTCCATACAGAGTCAGACCGATGCGAAGGTAACGGTAGATAAAACCACAGGACGATGAAAGAAATCGGTATGCGAAATGATCTAACATCCAAAACCGGTCCTAAATTTAGGATTGTCGGATAAGTTTATTTTAAATTTAAGAAAATTTGAAATAACTGCGTAAGTATGAATAGCATAAACTATAGGAATGCAGTTGCTCTGTAGAGGTTGATACTTTCCGCGAGAGACACGTTTTACAACATAAGAGGCATACCATATTTGAAAATAAACAGTGTAGGTGAAAGGTAAATTTCTAGCAGCAATATGCCCTTTCCAATTGTTATTTCTTAGTCCACCATAAGCAAAACTCTTTGTCCAGAATATCAATATATTTTCTCGCAAACTGTTTTGAAAGTTCATCGACTGTTGGGGCTCGTCGGTCCAGCTAGGTGCCGTTGTTGGTGTTAAGCCTGATTGATTGTGATGTCAATCGTCACATGAAGGTCTGTGTTCATTCGAACTAGCTAGGTGCCGGTGTGGGTGTTTACCCTATAGCTTGATGTCAATCGTCACACAAGGTCTGTGGTCATGTGGCATCACTCACTCATTGTGTTTATTCTGTAGTGGGATATCAAGCGTCACATGAATGTAGCATCACTCACTTATCGTGTTTACACTCTGAATTTCAAGAAGTCTTCTCCGACTTAAAATGTTGTTTTTCGTTGAACGGAAGTGAGTCGATTAGTTAATGTAACACCCCTGACGTTATTATTTATGGATACTGTCACTCATTATATAAGAGCAAACGCCATGCAAAAATGACCCCAACATCAAAAATATATACTCTGCTCTCTGATATGTAAAGGTCAAGTATCTAATTGGTCAGACACAAATTAATGCGAGGATGTTGCTTATATGTCAATGCACAATCTTGTGTGGACCATTCTGAAAAGATAGTTTAATCTGAGCTTCTTGAATTTCTCAAAAAAAAAATAAAACAATAGAAGCAATTGTTTAGATATGTATGGTACTCGAAAACGACACTCTTCGTCATTTTACAAACAATCTTTCGATGTGTATGGTACGTGACGATGGCCATCTTCGTCCTGCTACAAACAATCTTTAGATGTGTATGGTACGTGACGATGGTCATCTTCGTCCTGCTACAAACGTTCTTTAAATGTGTATGGTACGTGACAATGGCCATCTTCGTCCTGCTACAAACGTTCTTTAAATGTGTATGGTACGTGACGATGGCCATCTTCGTCCTGCTACAAACGTTCTTTAGATGTGTATGGTGCGTGACGATGGCCATCTTCGTCCTGCTACAAACGTTCTTTAGATGTGTATGGTACGTGACGATGGCCATCTTCGTCCTGCTACAAACGTTCTTTAAAAAATGTAAGGAATGTGAAGATGACAATCTTTGTCATGCTACACACGATCTTTATATGTATGGTACATATTACCGACACTATTCGTCCTGCTGCAACCGATCTATTAATATGTATGGCACGTGAAAATAACAATCTTCGTCATGATACACATGATGTATATTGTATATTGTACGGCAATCGTCGTCATACAGACGATCTTTAGAGGTGTAAGGTACGTGACGACGACAATCTTCATCCTACTACAAATGAACTTTAAATATGTATTGTACGTTACGACGGCATTCCTCGTCATGCTACAAACGATCTATTGGTACATATGGTACGTTACGATGTTAGATGTGTATGGTACGTGAAGACGACAATATTCGGCCTGCTGCAAACGATATATTGAAATATATGATATGTGGTTAAGGCAACCGTTGTAAAGCTGCAAACAATCTATTGATATGTATGGTACGTCACGACGACAATCTTCGTCATGCTACAAACGATCTTTAGATTTGTTTAGTTCGTGATTATGATCTTAGTCCTGCTTTAACCGATGTATTGATATATATTTATAATACGTACCTATGAGAATATTCGTCAGCCTGATGCAAACGATCTATTGATATATATGGTACGTGAGAACGACAATGTTCGACCTCCTACAAACGATCTGTTGATATATATATATATGGTACGTGAGAACGACAATGTTCGGCATGCTATAAACGATATGTTGATATATATATATATGGTACGTGAGAACGACAATGTTCGGCATGCTATACACGATCTGTTGATATATATATATATATGGTACGTGAGAACGACAATGTTCGGCATGCTATAAACGATCTGTTGATATATATATATATATGGTACGTGAGAACGACAATGTTCGACCTCCTACAAACGATCTGTTGATATATATATATATATATATGGTACGTGAGAACGACAATGTTCGGCATGCTATAAACGATCTGTTGATATATATATATATA
>JAUELF010246281.1:0-21749 GCA_031471495.1 Clinocardium nuttallii | reverse complement strand
CTTTCGAAGCCACTGACTACTTTCTCACATAGATCAGAGGTGAGAGGCAATGGAGAAATCGCCCGAAAGAATGTCGCTGCAACTGGATATCGAACCCGTGACCTCCAGATCACGAGTCAGATACGCTACCAATTGAGCTACCCGGTCGGGCACAAGTTATTTGAAAAAAAATAACCTGTAATTATATTGTTTTAATAATTTATCTTTTTGATGTTGGAATAATGAGTCAAAAAAAGATATCATCTAATATTTAGTAAATTGAAAGTTAAATTGGATGAATATTAACAAATAAATTCATGAAGGTTTATAAATGCAAGGTCAAAATATCTAACTAAAACATTAACTGATGATTAAAAACAAAATTGGCATCATCTATAAAAGCAAAAGTTTTAATATATATACCTAGTCTAGGCTATCAGAAAAACCGAATCACATATCAAACATTGAATTAACTAAAAGAATACAATTTATATAGATACAAAGTCATACAAACACATGAACATTTTGAAGTTTAATTAGTTTCAGTTTCAATTAAGCCATATGAGGCAGAACAGTCAAGCCCTCGCAGTCATGTTTTTCATTTACTCTTGAAGATTCAATGAAGAAAAACTTCCACAAATTATTTTTTAAAATTAACCAGATACTCTCCGAGGAGTTCACTTTATAGTAACACAAATAAAAAGCCATGCAAGGTAAAATAGTAAGTCTCATCCATGTACAATTATATATATTTTTACATGATTGTCATAGATTATGACCCAACAATATTGCTCTTAGCTATATGGAAATTTGAATATCAGTTTTGCTGCAAAAGTTTGAAAGAAAAAATTATAGGGTGATCACTAAAGGGAAATACAAAACTATTCTTGAGCGATCTATGCTCATTCAAGCGAAGAAGTACATAGGTCAAAATAATGATAATATTGAAATAAGCAGAGCTGACAATCACATATTTAAATTGCTCAGTCAGGCTTGAAGCACAAATGTTGACTTGACTGTAAGTTTATTAGAAAACATTAGCAAAATGACAGGCATATACATGTGTTACTTAAAACATTGAATGAATGAATAATAAAAAAAAATAACAAATGATTAATCACTTTCAAATTACAGTAGTTACTATGTTTGTAATAGTACGTAAATTAATTTGAAGATGTCCAGCCTTTTCAAACATTTTGTTATCATTTTGTTTTGTCAATTCTTTGCCTTATGAGTCCTTATGGGTATTATTCAGGACAATTACAAAGCTTAGCAACATCTCTTTTGTGTAATTTTGATTAGTGGGAAAACGGAATCTGTTGAACAAAGATTTCTCAACAAAATATCAACTATGAACTAGATCAAATAGTTTTGCTTTAAAACCACAAATGTTTTGTGAAAAAGAAAGTTTGGTTGAGCATTTTCAAATTAATTTATGACTGCACATGCAAAAACAGAGAAGATGTACTATGTAGTAATGTTCACAACTTTTGCAAATTTTTAAAGCAATAATGAAATTGAAAATTCATCAAATCAGTTTTGCTTGCCTTCATACAATAATTCTGAAGCAGTCAACTTTGAAATTTTTTTGTCAAAAAATAAACAATCTCTAAAATTGCTCTGATATCCTATGACAAAAAGTGGATAGCAAAGAAGAAATTGCACGTTTGATTGATTTCTTCTGATTGATTTCTTCTCGTTGCCATGTTGTCAATATGAGGGAAAGGGTTAAAATAGCAATACTTGAAACATTGCATTTCAAACAAGCAAAATGACTAGCGTTCATCATTGATCACAAGTATTGATTGCACCCTTTAATCCGGGGCGTCACCCACAGATCTCTATATGAAGAGTTTTGTCTTTCGTCACTTAATGTTTGATCAGTCCTGCATAGAAACTGCAACAATATCATCACCTTTTTTCGCAATCTTTAATTTTCTTTCACATGATGAAAAAAAAGTTTCTATATCAACATCAGTTGGTAAAATTGGTCTTAACAAATCCTCTGACACAGAACAAAAGCTGCCTGTGTCATTCAATAGGACGATCACCTGGTCCTCTACACTGACACCAACAACAGTCATAGCCAGGTTTTCCAAGGGCATTTCTTTTTTCTGTAATATATATATAAAAAAATTATTGCTTATTAATTGTAAGTATATATTTAATAATATACATTATAACTTTTCCACTTGCAGTATCTGCATGATTTTTGTTAATATTTGATATTGCTTATCAGAAGCAGCTTTTTTTGTCAAAATATATTTAAAGTCTCAACTGTTGGACCATATTGTTACTTCCGTTGCAGATGTGTTGTTTATAATGGAAATGGGAAAGCGGACTGAATTTGCTGAAAGACTTTTCTTTTATGCATAAATGAATTTGGTGCAGTTTTAAAAGAGTCAATCATTGGCGTTCATACACACCTTGCAACATATTTAACCCTTGTTAAATTTAAGACAAATTTTAACACATCTGCAGGTGATGAATTTTGATAACTAGATATTGCTCATGATGTGCTATTTCTTTTACAATTTAAATTATTCATAGGGATTGCACATAAATCTTTCTAAAATTCTTTAAATATTATTAGTTATAAGTTTTCCATCACATTTACATGTGTATATACAGTGACACTTATTCAATCAATGTGCTTCTTTAAAAGATTACACCGTGATATCATGGTTGACATACGTAAACATACATGTTTCTTGTTACAACATAAGTGTATATACATTTTAGATATAAGTGTGACATAGTTTCAGCAGTATTCTAAAGCTAGTAATAATAATAGTATAGCATATATATATATTAATCTAGTGAAAATGATAACTATTCAATTCAAGTGATAATTTAGCTGTGCTGCGATTCTTCACATTTGTTGTCTAACAGTCTTCAACATTTTATTTGGAGAATGATTTAACCCTTACATACAAATAAAGCATTTTGATGCAATAGCCTCAAATGACTTGAGAGAAACATTGTTTATAAAGGTGAAATAGCTCATCATGAGCAATTTCCTTCTTGACCATGTTTCAAACTTTTTTAAACAATTAAGATTTCATCTTTCATCCTTTAACCCTTTCTCTCATACGACAATTCTGCAGCAGACATATTTTGTCAAAACAAAAATCTCTACACTTAAATGGAAAACATTTTGTGCATTTTCTTTCTTTGTCACTATGTTTTCAAAAAGCTGTGTGCTGCAGAGGCATCAGAAAGTGTCTATATGAGGGAAAGGGTTAAGGAGTTTTTCAGATATGCTGTATGCTAAAAACGATTGAGCATCGTTCTAGTGTATGTATTGGTTTGAGAATCTGAAAAGTTACCTCAATAGTTGTTTTAGTTGTCGAATTCAATGACGTTTCATTTCTGAAGGTGTTGGTGACTAAGTCTGTTATAGTGCAAAAATCACCAGGGCGGATTGTAGTATTTGCTGCCTCCCTCCAAAGTGTTACCTTCACTTTTGGCAGACTGTCGTCTTGCACATAAATTGCCTTTATTGTCACGGGCTCCCCCTTAACCATCACCTCCTGTGGTTGGTCTTCCTGAAATGTTTACAGTAAATTGTTAGTTTTCTGTTTATACCAATTTTTCATATGCCAGCAGACATGTTTTGACTTCTTGAAATGTGGTTTCAATAGAAAACAGTGTTGTAAAATGAAAAGTACTTTTTTATTACAATCTTTCTCAATTCTGTTTTAATGATCATTATTATTCAGATGACATTGTATGTTTGTGGATTTGTATTTTTCTGCTGTGGATGTCACTTAGTACCATTAAGATGGCCCTTTATCGCTCACCCAAGCCAAAACAAGATACTTCTTAGAAGTGACCTAGTTTTTATTAGACATAACCCAGGTTCTAAACATGACCTAGACATCACTAAGACAAACATTCTAACAATGATTCAGCATGCCCAAGCCAAAAATATGGCTTCCAGAGTGTAACAAGATCTTCTTTAAATTTGACTAAATGACCCAGTTTCAAACTTGTCCAAGATTTAATGAAGATGAATGTTCTGATAGTTTCATGGTGATTGGATGCAAAATGTCTAGTGTTTACAGGGACAAATGTTGACAAAATGTGATCACATTAGCTCACCTTGCACACAGATGAGCTAAAAAGGCCTAACAATGCTGTCATCGGAAAGTATTGAAAAAGCACTCTCCAATAACAATCATTGGTCAATTTTGTAACCTGAAAAAATCTCACTTAAAAATCAACCAAATTTTGTTCCCCAAAAAAGTCGCCAATTATGGGCTTTAGATCCAGGCATCAAATATAACTGATGCTAAATATAGAGTCAATTACGTAGTTAAATAATGATTGAGTATCACACTCACCTGTATAACTTTTGCAGCAATTGATATCCGCTGCCTAAGCGGACATCGGATAGCCTCCTTCAGGGGTGATACCGGAGCCGGCGGAGGATTGAGTAACTTCTCCGCTGCCATCTTTAGACTGTCCTCTATGTCCATGACCGTTGTCACGAACACACGCGATCCTTCAGTCAGGACCACTGTCCCATCTGTTTTCTTCACTATATTGTGCAAAACTAGACTTTTGCCTTCAGTGAATCTCTGGTAAAGGGATTTGTTGTAGCAGTGCAGTAATGCTGCGTTTTTCTGGTCGGCAATACCAACAGGCAACATTTCTTTCTGAACCCCTTCAGCTGTTCTGTATGATTCCTTCTTACCAACTGCCACAACTGTCACTTTGAGGGGCTTTTTGTAAGGCCCTGCCTTCTCGTTTATAAACGATTTTATATTTGACATCTGAAATATAAAATCAAACTATTAATATACAGTTAATGAAAATCTGAAAATTTCTAAATAGTTTGTCATGGCTTGCCAAAATTGGTACTGATATCAAAGACGGAGGGTTTTTGTGTTAACCCTTTCCAATATAGAACAGATGGGCAGCAGAGAAATTTGAATGTGTTTCTAACTGAAAGAATAACTATAGAAAATGATTACCTTTTCTCTCATATAGATGCTTTCTGAAAACAGTGACAAAAAAAGAAATTGCACAAAACATGCAATTTCTCCTTTTTACACAACAATGTTTTCCTCTTTACTTCATAGGTTATACATTCAATTATAGAGATTTTCTATGTTTTGATAAAATATGTTCAACACATTCATGTCAAAAAGTGAAAAATCACTATAATTGAATGGGCGACTTATGACTTAAAGTGGAAAACATTGTGGCAAAAGGAGAAATTGAACGTTTTATGCAATTTCTGCTTTTGTCACTGTGTCTATATGAGGGAAAGAGGTAATTGGATGAATTTTTAGATTGGAAAAGAATTTAGGAAAAAACTGCACAGCTATCATGACTGGAATTGGAAAAGAATTTAGGAAAAAACCGCACAGCTATCATGACTGGATCAAACCTTTTTATTGTTAATGTCTGCATATATCAAGGCAGTAGGAAGTTTCACTTTTTTCAGAACAAAACAATGAACATGTCTCTAAATGAAATTTTAATTGTTGAAACATCTTGTAAAAATGTGCATTTTCAAAAATAATTGAGTGACACCTTGTCCTTTATTACTTATAGGGAATGGGAAACAGAGTTTAATCTATATCAGAAATCTCAGCAAGTGGAAGGTTACTATCTTGAAGTACTAGGTACAAGGGTTTATGGTCAGAATAAAATGATTCAAATGTTCCACAGGCATGGACATAACTGTGTGGAAAATTTATGTATATATGATCCAAACAAGATTGATAGTCAGTGGTACAACTGTTTATCAACTGTTTGAAACCACATGATTGACCCAAATAATTGGACACTGATTTTGTTATGAAGAAGTCTTCATTAAAATCTCCCATAAGAATAATTTTGCTTTGGAATGGAACTTCTTCTTCCAATCTCTGCATTAACTTGGAAAAGTTGAAAACATTTGAAAAGCGTGAAGAACAGTAAATGAAGCAAAATGTATATATGTCTAAGAACGAGGAAAGCACACATTCAATTCCACAAACTGTCATGGCTTTGAATATCAAAGTTGGATTTCTGTGATATACAATCATTCCGTGGGAAGATTCTTTGGAATTTGTTGAAAACATTGAGAAGTTTGGCAATTCATAAATGTCAGCTGAAGGTGAAGATAACCGTGTTTCTACAAATGCAAGAACATCAGCTTTTAAAAAATCACACTCCTGTTTAATAGACAAAAAATGCCTCCTGAATGATCTGCAATTTTGAAAGCATACTTTAACATGACTACTAAATATGCCTAAATCTGGCAATAATGCTGGAAACCTGTTATTTTTCCTAAGACGTTCCATCTCTTTCACAACACCTTCAGAAATGCTTATTTTGTTTTCATTCAGCATTAAGATACCGACACCACTCAGACTTGATATGCGACTCAAACCAACATAGTGAATATGGTCAATTTTCTTATTTCCAAAATGGAGAACTGCAGATTGTAATGTTGAACCTTGTGATTTATGAATTGTTTTTGCAGCTGATAATTGTAGCGGGAACTGTCTTCGAATAACAAGGTATGTTTTATAGTATTGAAGTGTAAACTTCCTGCTTGTTTCAAGAATAGGAACCCAATTTGCAGATATGCCAGTACAGTAAAGGTGTCTATATTTAGATTTCCATTGAATGCCAACAGATGAATCTGAAAATTCCACCCATACAATACTGCATCGCTCAGAATTTGAAACTCTAAAATCAAACATTTTCACTTCACAAGAGGCACCATTTGTAAGTCCATCCGCAGTATCAATATTTAAACAAACATCTGCAGGTAAACCTATGCCTAGTCTCAGAGTTTTGCATAAACCCATCGTTAAAGTTGGGTCATCAGGCACATGGGAGAGAACAGTGCTCATTAATGTATTACTTAATGTCCCAGAAATGTTGTCAATGGCATCTATCTCTACCCTTTGACATAATGGTAGTTCATTTAAAACTTCATTATTATGTTGAAGACAGAGCAGTCTTGTACAGAATAGGTGTGTTAAAGAACGTACTGGAACGCCACCCACAGAAGAATCAGTAATTAGCCTAGATTGAAGTATAGCTTTGTCATCATTATTCAATTTTCCTTCCCTCAACCGATTCAGGAGTTGTGCATATCTGAGATCATCTTTTTGTCGCATTATATCTGTCAATTCAAACATCGAAAACAGATCAACCCACAAATGCGATGCAATAGCTTGCAAACAATATGTTTTAAAAGTCTGAGAAAATATCCATGCATCCATGACTGGTTTCAATTGAAACAAATCACCCACAGCAATAATGCTAATGCCTCCAAATGGTTTTGTTGTTCCTGTTATTTCTTGAAGACGTAAATTGATAAAGTTAAACATATTTCTACCAACCATAGATATTTCATCTATAAAAACAAGCTTGATGTCATGATAATTAGCTCTCATGGTGTTAAGCTGTTGCATGTCTAGTGGTTTGAAAGCAAAACCTTTTCCAACAGGAAGACAAAATGCACTATGAATTGTACTTCCACCAATATTATGAGCTGCTTTACCAGTTGGTGCACACAATAAGATCTTGGTACTATCTGGATTAACACCTCTTATGTGATTGAAGTATTTCATCAAAGCTTGATAGAGTGTTTTAAGCAAAACACTTTTTCCAACTCCTGCCCCTCCAGTTAAAAAGGTATAAATAGGTTCAGTTTCAGTTTTCATCCAGTATAAAATAGTGTTGAAAAACTGTCTTTGACGTTTATTTAAATTCTGAACCATTTCAAAATATCTTTCATTATCAATTTCTTTTGATGGCAATACAGATGTCGGTATTTGCTTGCGACCTATGCCTAAATCTTGACCAAGATCATAGTTTTCAGAACAATTTTGCCCTACTTGTCCTGGATCAAAGCAACCATACACTTCAGAAAGAACAGCTTCATCTGTACAGTTATTTGTGATTTGATGTTCATCTTCTGAATGCAGAGATGATTGTACCTCTGAAGCTGAATTTTCTATTTCATTGAGGTCATGGCTTATTCTTTCATATTCAGACCTTTTTGTTAAAATCATTTCCTGCAACTCAAAGAAGGAATCCTCATAGGTTGTATTGCCACGCAATATGTCTAATTCTTGATCCCTCCAATGTGTGTACAACATAACCTGTGTTCTATAGTACTCCTCTTTATCAGCATTTATTGATGGGAAGTTGGTGTATATAATTTTTTGTCTGCGTCTTTTTTGCAATACAGTTCCATCTCTAAAAGCAATGTCTGTGCTATCATCTTCACAAGTAGATTCATCCTTAGATTCATCCAGCGAAGCATTATTATCGTCATCATCATTGCCATCCTCAACATCAGACTCGGGCAATTCACCATTTACTTCTTTTCTCACTTTTGACTTTTTTTTCTTATTAACTCTTTCATACCAGGATATAAAATCAGCATAGCATAAATGATCAAAAGCATGTGGGCGCCTTTTGTAACGCTTTATATTGCTATCCATTTCAATATCTTTTGAATGTTTTTTCATTTCTTTCAGATCACTCATGGACTTCAAAAGTACTGTTCTTTTGGCAGATGAATTTGTGTCAATAAACACAATGTCTCTGGTACATCTTCTTAAAGGCATCTGTAAAACTAAATACACTGCTTCCTGAGCACCCACTTCTACATGAGAAAGAAACTGATTTCCTATTTTGCGAACCTGCTGCCTTATGTCACTCTCTTCTTCTCTTGCTTCTCTACATGCATTTTGCAATAAATTTGATAAACCTCGTTGACCCTTTGATATGTATGATACAATGTACGAAACACATGCATAAGGATCAAGAACATATTGAATATCCATGTTAGCCTCCCAACAGCGTATTAATGCAGTGTTGTAATTATTTATTCTACATTCCTTTGGACTGCGTTTAAGGAATACTTTTGGGGTTTTCAAAGATGACCTTACACTCATAATATATTGTTCCTCAGTCAAGTTCAAACTTGCAAGAAATGCATTGAAGGTTTCAATGGCTTCATTTTTATGTAGTGCATTAATCGCATTGACAATTCTGTCGAAAGAGTTGTTGTACATTTCCTTATCACTTGATTTATCAATTGGTTCAAGTATTGTTGTCGTAGACATGGGTGGTATTGGGAAGTTAAACCGACAAATGTTTTTCCCCTGTTTGCGACATGTTTTTGCATGCCTGTGTGTTTGATAATTTATCAAAGGCGTCATTGAACTAGAATCAGCTGAAGCACAAGTGACATGTCTGTCAATAAACTTTGCTATGTCAACATGTGACTGCAAACCATATAATGGTGCATCTTTAATCCACAGAAGCATGTGAATATGTGGGGACCCTCTCTGTTGAAACTCAACACGGTAGAAAAAATCGATTACATCACCTACTGGATGAGATTTGTGTTTTAAAACATCCTTAATAAATGTCTGAACCCGAAAGTCAAAAAATCGAGCACATGTAACTGGGTCTGCTTTGATAAGCTCACTTTTTTCTTTCCAAGTAAGCTTACTTAAGTCTTCAGAGCTTAAATCTGTCTTATGGACAAGTTTATTTAGGGATTTCAACAATGGAAGCCATTTTGTTTCAGCAGCTGAAAAGGAGCAAAACCATGTTGGAATACCTATCTGCCTGATCATTGCAAAAAGGTCACGCTTTGCTTGCTCCCAATAAGGGGGGGAACCTCTGATTGTTTTAAGAACCCTGTAACCATCATCTTGCATTGTCAATTTGTCAACAAACCCAGGCTGTAATATGTCTGCAGCAGTTAAAGTAGCGCCTTTCAGCTTACACTTCCTTATAGCAAGCATGACCTTATCCCGTATTTGTTTGATTTGTAATTTCTTCAACTTAAAGAATATATTTGGCATGCACATCGCCACTCTCCTATCCATATTGCGAAGTTCCCATTTACAAATAGAACTGTAATGTAATGGAACTAGTCTTTCTACAGGGCGCGGAATACCACAAAATATTGATGGGAATGACAATATTTCTGAATGTATATCTTGGAAAATACCAAGTGGCACATTACCCTCACCAGGTGCTACAGTCAATACTTGATTGAATTCTCTGAAATCAAATGATTGCAAAACTGTATCTAAATTGCCTGTTGGGGATCTTTCAAAGGCATCACTTTCACTCCAATTATCTGAGGATCTGTTGTTCATTGTGTTATCATTAACTTCGGAATTTGAGTTCAGTAATGATGCTTGGAATTCCTGCTCCCATGTTTCATTGATACTTATACCTTCATTTTGAAACAATTCACAATTTTCAACAAGCCATTTAGCAGCTGCAATAACTTTGTTTGGTCTGATATTTTCAAATGCAACATGATGTTTGTAAGCGAGACTACGCTTAAGTTTCAACAAAATTGTTTCACTGTCATTCATTAATCTTGGCAATGACTTAATGGTACTAGAAACATCAGCAGGAACATTTACAATATTACCTTTGATACTAACTTGTCCACCCCGAGGTAATTCTCGAATTTGCATGAATGGTATTCTTGGGGAAACCAATCTCGATTCTAGTTCGGATAGGTCGAGTATGTCAGGTTTTTCAGGAAAATTCAGTCCATTGTGTATCCATAAAGGAGGAGTCTGACCTTTCTTTATAGACAGAAGGCAGTATCTGCACAACCACTCAAATCCATCTACACTTTTTGTATTTGTTACATACTTTTGCACATTACTGTTATTTGGTTTCCATTTAGAGACTGAGTGTTTGAAGAAAGTTTGTTGACAACAAGTGCAGATATAATCTGGCCCAACAGATACAGTTTTATGAAAAGTTGAGGGAAGAAGTTCATTATCACAGCACTCTTGATTTTTTTTCCTTTTGGCTGAGCATGTCCTACTTTCAGCTTGACGTTTTCTAACATGCTGGTTATCTAGAGATCGGCCCTTTTGAACACCCTTGTTAATGTTATCTCGACTCATTGTAACATGCTGAACAAACTTTGGAACAAACATAAAACCACTGCGTGGCTTACTCAAGATAACTTGAATACTAAGAGAGTAAAGGTCAAACTGATCATTATAGTTGTAAGCATTTCCATTTATAGATAATGCAAGTTGCTTTAAATAGCATATAAGGTCCTTTAAATCACTCACAGTGCCCAAAATACATGTTCCTTCTGAAAAGGACATGCCATTGCTGTTTCGAGCATGACTATCAAATATAAAGAAGTGATCACCATCAAAATGAATTGCCACTGCAAAACCTTGATTTATATAGACAAAGTTTGAACAAAAAGCAGTATTTGCATAGAGAAATGCACTTTCAAGGGAATATATGTTTTTGTTATCTACATATGCATCATTCTGTACTAAACCAGAAAACAATCCTTTATGAATAACCTTTATGTATTCATTATCATACCGAAAGTATGTTGGTAATGCAGTTGGAAGTAACAGTCCCGATCCATGTCTGTTCATTTTACAGTAAACATGACTACCCTCATACATTATACAACGTAAATCACCTTTCTGAATTGCTGCGACACCATTTTTATGTAATTTTAAAATGAACATTAAACAATTTGGAACGCATTGTCTACCCCTTGCTTCAAAGGGAAACAAGTTGGACCCTTGATGTATGTCCGCAGCACAGATACATCTGAATGGCATGCTGTTTAACTAAGTTCAACTTTTTTCAACAGGAATAAATGATAAATATAAAAACGAATGCATCATTTCATGAACAAGCACATCTTTTTCTTTAACACCATTGTTAACTTTTACAAAGCTAGCTCCGACTCCCGATTTTATATGAAAATATTTCAACACCAGATTGCATGCCAATGTTTCTACTCCCGATTTCATGTCAATGTTTCAACTCCCGATTCTTATGAAAATATTACAACTCCTGATTTCATATGAAAATATTTCAACTCCTGATTTCATGTCAACGTTTCAACTCCTGATTTCATGTCAATGTTTCAACTCCTGATTCTTATGAAAATATTACAACTCTTGATTTCATATGAAAATATTTCAACTCCTGATTTCATGTCAATGTTTCAACTCCTGATTTCATGTCAATGTTTCAACTCCTGATTCTTATGAAAATATTACAACTCTTGATTTGATATGAAAATATTTCAACTCCTGATTTCATGTCAATGTTTCAACTCCTGATATCATGTCAATGTTTCAACTCCTGATTTCATATGAAAATATTTCAACTCCTGATTTCATGTCAATGTTTCAACTCCTGATTTCATATGAAAATATTTCAACTCCTGATTGCATATGAAAATATTTCAACTCCTGATTGCATATGAAAATATTTCAACTCCTGATTGCATATGAAAATATTCAACTCCTGATTTCATATGAAAATATTCGACTGCAGATTTCGTGTCAATGTTTCAACTCAAGATTTCATATGTAAATATGTTCCAGTCCAGAAATTAGTTTCACATTTATTATTTGTCAACTTTAGCATATTTATACTGTACAAACTCTCAAAAATCAATTCCAGATTTAAAACAAAATGCTTTAACTCTCAGTCATGTGCTCAATTGACAACGCCAGATTACATTCAACATGAATATATTCCCAAGTGTCCAAACAATACAACTATAAGAAAGAAAACTTCTTTATGTCAGCTATCAGTAATGGTTAGAATTAAGAATTAATAATGGTTATTCAATCTTAATTGTCAGATGTTCAAAGTAAGTAATAAGTTGGCCTAGGTATTCAGTTAGAGAAAAATAAAAGATGGTAATTACAAATCTGGATCACAAATTACACAATATCAAAACAATGTTTATAGACCAGTATTACATTACATTTCCTTGCACATCCATTCACAGCCCAGAGACTCAAGAGTTTGCCAGGACAATTTTACATGTACAAACTTCTATTTCTATTGAAGAATTATACGATGTAGGACTTGATGGGACCGATTTATTAATTTTTCAAAAAGAACCCTTAATTCTAGGCCAACAGGAACAATACCAACTAATATAGGTTCCAGGACAATTGCCTACATTTCATAAACAAACGGTTTTAACCAAACGAAATGTAGATACAGTACGCAATATATCAACTGAAAAATATTTAGGCCTACCGCTGGACTACTTTGCTCTCTATTGCAGTTTGTTTACAAATAAAAACGATAATTCAAACACGAGTAAATCAAGCAAACAGGAAAAGGACATTGCATTTCGCTAAAAATGCTTTTACAATAACTTTCATATCATTTAACCCTTGTTTAAGAATACTGAATAACCACAAGTCGATGAACAGATCAGAACATTTATTACAAGTCGATGAACAGATCAGAACATTTATTATTATTCGAGTTGATTTGACGAAAATACAACTAACAGAATCTAATTACTTCTAATGTATTACACAACGACTTAAATAATCAATCAATAAAAACAGTAAAACTTGAAAAATGAATAAAAAAACAAATAAAGCTTACTTACGTTGATTTCTTTCGAGCTGATATGTGATTTCTTCTCCTTCCCGCAAAATGACGCTACGACAATGACTTTCCCGCCTTTAGCTGGTTTTCTGCTGTTTCTACGGCGTGTGATAAATTTTACATTAAAGCAGGGTACCAGACTGTATATTTCCAGGGCCCCGATCCGGGGAACTCAAAAGGACGCTATGTATTTCCAGGGCCAACACAGATAATGAATATGCATAAATTCTTAAATAGGTCAGATAAACAAACCCTTTCTTTAACATGGCTCTTGACTGCGTTTTTGCAGATTTCGCTTAAAAAAGAAAGTGTATATAAAAAAAAATCGATTTGAAACACTAGCAACATGTGTAACATGCGGTAAACTATGTTTAAAAAGGCCTTAGATCTAGCATTTGTTTTGTTAAACTATTTATTAGGTTCTCAACAATGGTGTGAATAAAACTAAAAAGGAGAAGGGTTCTTATTTGATAACGTCAACATTGCTACATCCAATTGATCTTATGAATATTCATGATTTCTGTCCTGATAAACAAACCCTTTCTTAATCATGACGTTTAACTTTGTTAAAGGAAGTTTCGCAACAAAAATAACTTTTATCGAAAATATATATGCGAGTAAACAGAACATTTACGTATGTTATATATGTAGTGAAATATGTTTAAAGAGGCTTTGCGATTCGTATTGAAAGACTTTTGATGACGTTTTCAAAAATTGTCGGAATCAAACATACAGTACTGCGTAGAAAAAAGGGTTCAAACTGTTGATTTGCGTAAGAATATTCTATATTATGATATACATTCAAATATGATATTTACACTTGTTTTTATCTATGACAAGCTTGAATAATCACATTGTTGTTTAATTACTCTGTGTTTGCTGTTGTAAGCATTCGTAATTTAGTCAAACAAATTTGCACTATATTGTTGGTGGTGAAGGGCATATACATCACGTGACTTCATATTATGACTTAAAACTATGGCAGTGTCTGCGCATGAGCAAGTCTTCCAAAAATGGTGGAATAATTGTTTTACCTTGTTTGAAAATGTATATAATACTTTTAAAATTAACACGATTCATTTTATAAACAAAATAATATTTACACTGTAATAATTAACAATAAATGGTCCGTGCCTGGAGATTATTTTACAGTAAACAAAGTTAATACAGTGTAGGGGGTCAGTATAGCATGGCTTTATACAGTCACAGTCACGGATGCCTAAACACAACTGAACATGTTATTTTTCCAAAACATAGGTGCACAAATGCATGCACTCTTTTGTTATTCTTTCAAATTCTCAAAAGTGTTAATATTCAATGAGCAGGTTGTAGAAGTTGCTGATCTGAAGGTACTTATAGATCGGTCGGTGGTAATTTTTACTCTGTAGTGGTTTTCATGATACACATTTTCTATTGATATTTATACCGTCTTAGCGATTTTGCACCACGATGCGAATGAATCCTGAAATTATGAACATAAGTGCCGTGTTGTATATGTGTACAGCATTAAATGAAGGAACAGCTAAATAGCTTAGTAGAATATTTAATACTACAAGGATTAACATGAAATGCATTGGTTATATAAAAATATATGACATTAGGAGGTTTCGCTATGAAGGATACACTTTCATTCATGAGTTCATTTGTTAAGAAACATACACAGCACTCTCCCGCTCCAAATGTTAAGTCATCAATTCAAATTCAGTTTTGAAATCCCAATCATAATACATCAACATTTATAGCGGTACAAAATCCCAACCTCGTCGCCAATTTGTTGTGGATGTGTACACCATTAAATGAAGGAACAACTATATAGCTTAGCAGAATATTTAATACTACAAAGATTAACATGGAATACATGGGTTTTATAGAATATGTTACACTTATAGGTGTCGCTTTGAAGGATACACTTTCATTCATGAGTTCATTTGTTAAGACAACATTCACAGCACTCTCCCCTTTCAAGTGTAAAGTCATCAATTCAAATTCAAGTTAGAAATCGCAATCATAATTACATCTGCGGAAAGTAGGCTTTAATTTGTTCAGTTTGTGAATGACACCTGAAGAAAGAATGCACATACTACTTTAAAGTATCTATGTATGTTGCGCGTGATCAAGTCATATTGACAGCGTATTTCTTTTTATATGTTAAAAAAAAAAAAAAAAAAAATCATGTTATCTAGGAAGACCCTAGATTCCAGACTCAAAATGATGAGTGTCTTCGGATTTCTACCGAGCCCCTTGCTAAAAAGGAGAAACTGCTAGAAATGCGCACCATTTCCACATTACTCGATTGCGAAAGAGGCTTTCAACTTATATAACACACTCCGTGTCTGCTTCCTGGCATCGCGTGGGGTCAACAACCGTGGGTGTCCGACGATGGCTTCCATGAGACATAACCAGTACTCACACCACCGTTCCAAAGATACACCCCATCGGCATTGTCTGATGACCATGCTTCTCTGTCGAAGGTCATGTTTAACCCATTTCAACATACAACAAATCCGCATCAGAAGAATTTGATAAATTCTTAGCTCAAATTTCGAACATATTGTAGAGTTAAAAAAAAATAGTGTGGCAAAAGGAGAAATTGTTCATTAAGAGCAGTATCTCCTTTTGTCGCAATGTTTCATAATATCGGCTGTTGCATAAGTGACTATATAAAGGCGTCTATCTATATATGGAAAAGGTTTAGCGAGAATTTGAGTTGAGAATGGAGAATGGAGAAAGTGTTTTAAAAACAACAAAAACCCGTGATGGATTGCCCAACATGTTTAAGCCGAACAATATTTCCACCACGTTATGCATATCGTTAATAGTGTTGTTGATGTACAGAATCTCACCGAAACAAATTGTGGGTTTTATAAGCGTACCAACTCTCTGATACCGAGAACTTATAACAGCTTTGAAACCAAACAACGAAAACATTGTAGAAAATGGTTGAAACCGGATCACGATTTTTAAAATGTTTTGTAGGTGAAACAGAACTTCTTTATATCAATTAAACAATAAGGTTTCTTGCTTTTTCTTGCGACGTCGTGGTCGTTTGGATAACGTGGGGGAATGTTGAACCGGTCGTCATGGGTTCGATCACAAGTCGCGGTATTCATGGCGGCGTGCCCTTAGTCAAGGCACATTACAATCGCCTAAAACTGGTAAAAGACCAAGGGAATTTGAATAAGGAAACTGTCGCCGTGGTATAACTGAATTAATGATGAACAACGGCGTAAAACCAAAATTAATCCTTTTTCCTGCGTTTTACTCACCTTTGGAATTGATATCATTATTCAAGTTATTTTCTTCCCGGATTTAACTTTTTTGTCACTTTGTTTTCCAAAAGCCGTCTGCTGCAGAGGCGTCAGAAAGCGTCTGTATGAGTGAAAGGCTAACTTCAAAAAGGTCAGACAAACGTATCAAATCAGTAGATGACTTTTCAGTATGCATGTGACATTGTGATAAAACTTGTACACAATTAAACCCCTTTATTTTATTTCTTATACTAAATGTCGTAATTGAGTTACATGTATAATAAATTGTAAAACATTCAGTTTAACTGTTCCTGATAGAGACGACATTTGACGATTGACAGGGAACATCATTTGAAAACATTGTGGGAAAATGTGAAATTGCTAATGATAAGCAATGTCTACATTTCGCATATTGTTTTAACATCTTTCTGAAAGTATAATAGCCGTTTTTCAGATGTTGCTCATGTGTTTTTAAAAGCGGACAACTGAAGATTGTCAATCCAGCATGCATATGCACAGATAATATATATAAACTGGGTACGTTGAAAACCAGACCCTTCACATTCCGTCTGCATGTAAGGATCCTAGATGTCCAAATCACTGGACGCGGCCTAACCCTTCCCCTCAGACAGACGCTTCGTGGCGCTTCTGCAACAGACGACTTATGAAACATGATTATGTGACAAAATAAGGAATTGCTCAAAACAAGCAATTTTTCCATTTGCCATAATGTGTTCAATTGATATAAACAAATATATAGAGTTTGTCCATTTTCTAGATGCTTTCAAATTCCTCCGTTGCAGAATAATTGTACTCGTTTATGGGTAAGGGTTAAATAAGTTTCGTTACAAATTATGTTCACTATACAGAACGATACGCGAATGTACAGACCGATCATAGTCTTCGGATAAAGCGAATTATATCTACAGTTGAACCTTCCTGCGAGAAAACCAACATATTGGACTCTGTGTTAAGTATAGATCCCGATCAGCCTTAACAGGCCGCGCAGGCTTACCCGGACAGACCCGTTTCACCTCCTGTGGATTGTCTGTTTCAGGAAGCATTACTCTATACCCAGGATCAGTCCGCGCGGATCTGGTCGATACATTACGCAAAAGCCATTTATAATGTTGGTTTTCTCGCGGGACGGTTCATTTCTTGACGTTTGAGTTCACAAATTTAGACACATGTCCACAATTGTGTCTACTCTGGTACAATAACAATTAAATACATTGATTAATAGTTTGTATCTGATTGTGTTTTCATTTGGCAATATATTTTTAAATCCTCATTTCCTTAAACAGACGACTTTTTAACCCTCTGTCTGTTTTAAAACTATTGTGAAACGAGGAAATGTTACACACAAAGACAAATTTTCCAAAATGTTTAACAAGAATGTTTCTAGATGTTACATCCATTTCCTCAGATATAATTTAAATCTCTTATGTTTGCGAAAACCTCAATATTGCCAATAACGCTGAAATAGTTAAACCATTAAGTTTTCAGTGTAGCCGTCCCGCGAGAAAATCAACATTGTGGACTATGCGTAAACTATCGACCCGGATCGGCCTAAGCATGCCGCGCAGGCTTACCCGACTAGACACTTTTTGCCTCCTGTGGATTGTTTATATAAGAAATCATTACTCGATACCTCTAAACGGAATGTGTCGGCGCGAATTAGTCTGCGCGGAATGCGGAGGCTGATATGGGTCGATACATTACGCAAAGTCCACAATGTTGGTTATCTCGCGGGACGGCTCAATGATCATGTTTTTCCCCAGATTTCCTAACACCTGTGTAAAAAAATGCCCTTTTAAAAAATAACGGGTTGCATAACCGAATTGAATGTAGAAAAAGGCTTGCGATGCTGACTGAATTTTAATATTCGTGAGACGAAAACCGGTTAAATCTCTGATAATGATCATTGTCGCAGGTTTCTTCAAGGGCCAAGAGACATTTTTTATTTGACAAAAAGTTCAGATTCCGATCAGACTGTACAGATGCGCAGTTTGATCTGACTCTACACTTGCAGCAATCATTGTGTGTCGGTATTTCAAGTTGTGTAGTGGTTCGAACACTAGCTCCGCCAGTCGGAAACCAGCTCGGGTTCAGTTACCAGTCTTTAACCTTTTCCCTCATTCGACAATTCTGCAGCAGACGACTTTGGTAAACAAGAAGAACATCTCTATAACTGATTGGATAACCTATGACTAAAAGTGGAAAACATTGTGGCAAACGGAGAAATTGTCACTATGTTTTCCAAAAGCCGTTTACAGCAGAGGCGTCAGAAGGCGTCTATATGAGGGAAATGGTAAACAAAGTGGTATATACGTGGAATCCTTCAATGACGCTAATGACCTTATGACGAATGTACTGCTGTTAGGATATATACACACACCGGAAGTACTGGAATATTTCCCGTGAACGGCCGTGATATTACTGAAAAACTGTTGGACAATATTTTGTTTTAATCAACAATGAAACAAATTAGTAATATGAGTAGGGGTATAACCCGGCCTAGGGAAAGAGCACGATGAATTCATAACAAAGGACAGTTACCGTAAATAATTAAGCCGGCCCGTAACGTATCGACCCAGATCAGTCCGCGCAGACTGATCCGGGTCGACACATCCGTCTCAGGGGGATATATGTATAGAGTGATGATTCCTGAAACAGAAAACACAGGAGGCGAAGAGTGTCTATCCGGGTAAGCCTGCGCGGCATGCTTAGGCTGATCCGGATCGATACTTTACGCAATGTCTTCTCGTGTCTGAGGCCATCAATTATATATAGTAAACATATTTTGTTGTGTATTCATTGTGCGACAGATCAATAACCATTTTCACAGGCCTGAAGGACTTTGTACCGATGCATGAGGTGAACGGGGAGGTCAGACGTCCCGGAGTGCTTGCTGATTGTGGTCTATCGGTTACCATTAACCTAAGGTTCATGTTCCTTGTTGTGACGGACCTTTATTGATTTAAACTGTTATAAGGGAGGTAACCTATGCAAATTCAAATTAACGTCAACGAAGTTATTTACCTTACTTGCTTACAGCTTTCTATCGAAAATCGTCATGTTTATAACGTTATGGATTTATTAAGCGACACGTTGCCTGTACGTGCGTCCGTCTGCGTATTCGTCCGGGGATCAAACGTCTTATTGACAAGGCAGTTATTGTGACCCATGTCAAAAGGTCAATGTCGAACTTGAGAAGTGAGAGTTGTGTGATCTGAAATACGCTGTCAAAAGTGTGGACTACGTGTGGTTCTGTCTAAATTTGAGCCGTCTCGCGGGAAAACCAACATTATGGACTCTGCGTAAAGTATCGACCCGGATCAGCATTAACATGCCGTGCAGGCTAACCCGGACAGACATGTTATGCCTCTTGTTGATTTTCTGTTTCATGAATCATTTCTCTATACCTCTATCCCTCTGAGACGGAATGTGTCGTCCTCAATCAGTCTGTGCGGACAGTACATGCTAATCTAGTCGATACATTACGGGATGCCATTATGTTGGTTTTCTCGCGGGACGGCTCATATCTCGATTTATATTTAATTCTGCAATCGTAAACACGGACTACTCTTTATCATTAATTGTCCATAAACGCTGATTGTTTATTACCTTTTTATGATATACTAATCGCTCTGTTATGAATCTCGCACTATTCCGGTTTACATCTTGTTGGAATTTCGTAGATTTTACAGCCAGCTCGCACGCATTGCGTTCTAGGTCTTATTATGTGGCAGGGGTAAATTGGAAACACATACACAACGTGCGTACTCATGTTTACTCTTTCACTGATACAGACGCCATTTGACGTTTTAACAGCAGGCAACTTTGAACAATTGGTGGCTTTAATATAACTGGCGAGTGAATTCCTTTTTTTTCTTTGAATGTCTTAAACATTGTGTCAAACATTTCCTTCACATTTTGCAGAATATACTATTTATTCTTCGGATGAGCTCAAGTACCCTATATCATGCTTATTTTGTTTGTTTGTTTATGCTTTTTCAAAACACAACAGGTTTAATTTGTCCTCAATTGGATAAATGTCTGCAGTATCTTATCATGTCCTTTGATCGTTTAACAAGATCCACTACCTCCGCATCACATACAATAAAAGGACATTACTTTTGGAATAACGGACTCTTTTGATAACGGACTCTTTTGATAACGGACTCTTTTGACAGAACGATAGAAGCAGATTAAATATATTTACTAACTCCCCATCAAATGAATTAAAGAGAAATTATTTTTTAGTAAACGTACTTTTTTTGACAATTCCATTCCAGTAGATTGAAACAATGTACTACCTCGTCATTATACTAAACTAAACAATCGATTTCAATTTAAAACTTGCAAACTTTATTTTTTTTAAACTTCCGTGTTTGTCATTTAAAAACTGTTCATTCAGAAAAAATTGGTAATAGTTACGGCCAAATATTACAAGTAAAAATATGGCAAATCAGCTGTAAATACTGCAAGCAAGTTGACTGATGCATGTTTTAAAGTTTGTGTCACATGTTGGCTGAATGAGTTGGCTGATGTGTAATTGTAAATAAAAATATATTTATTTTTGGTCATAGCGCTTCTTCATTTAATAGATATTCTCTCTTCATTTTGTAGGTTTAAATCAATATCGATCTCTTTCATTGTATACATGTCAATACTACCTTGGTACGTTCTATGTACACGTATTGATCTATTGTATGGCTTCCATATGTGTTTTCCCATTATTATTATTTTCAATGTTATTTTATCATTATATGGGCGCATTCCTGATGCTAAGTGACATGTCCACGTTGACATCATTTAACATTATATGGACGTATTCCTGTTGCTAAGCGACATGCCAACGTTGACATCATTTAACATTATATGGACGTATTCATGTTGCTAAGCGACATGCCCACATTGACATCATTTAACATTATATGGGCGTATACCTGATGATAAGCGACATGCCCACGTTGACATCATTTAACATTATATGGGCGTATACCTGATGATAAGCGACATGCCCACGTTGACATCATTTAACATTATATGGGCGTATACCTGATGATAAGCGACATGCCCACGTTGACATCATTTAACATTATA
>JAUELF010246270.1:0-12193 GCA_031471495.1 Clinocardium nuttallii | reverse complement strand
CGAGGCTCACCCTATTGATGGTTGGTTCTTTCCTGGAAACGATTACAAAATAATGCGGCATAGAACTCTTAAGGATAGACTCGATGCCGCTGCTATGCTGATTGACCTAAAGCCACACACTCCAGTCTGGATCGATACAATGACTGATGCGTGCAATAAAGCATACAGCGCTTGTCCCGAACGCCTAGTTGTCATTCAAAATGGAATTGTTATTCATAAAGGCAGGCCGGGGCCTGAGGGTTACAATCCAGCAGTTGTTCAAGATATTCTTAGTAATATGTTTAAGTCGTAATTGTTCTGTATGACTGAAGTGCACAAAGATGTTAAAGACTTCAACTATAATCCGAATTTAGTTGAAACGTTATATTAGACTTGACAACACCATTCACCATTTTCAGAATAAATTGTGATCACGATTCTATTACCCTCTCAAAACGTCACTGTGCAGCTATCGTCGTTCTCTGAGACTTCAGGGCGAATAGGGTATATTTCAATCAGACAGGATGGAAACATAAGCTGGTCTTCGGTGGACATAAATACTGCTGACTAAGCTCAACATAGAGATGTATATAACCCTAACCATTACTCAAATCTGAGATTGGTATCATGTTGCATTTCAACGTTTGTTTGAAATTATTTAGTTTACATATATTCCGAACTATGGTTTCAGCTTTATAAACTCGATGTCTTCTTTCTGGAGAGTTGTCCAGTACTCGCGTCGTATGTGTGGAAAAATACAAAAGTCAGAACCCGCTCATCAAGGAATTCGAACCAGAGACCTTTAATCATTTCCGATAAAGAGGTTAATGTCTGCCGTTGAAGGGACTGAGGCCCTTTATGTGATTAAAACATTTGGTAGATGATACCAACATTATGGATCTTCCTCCAGTGGAGCGTCTTTGACTGTTCGTGTTTGTTAGATGGTGTGGGTTATATGAGCCGTCCCGCGAGAAAACCAACAGTGTGGACTCTGCGTAAAGTATCGACCAGGATCAGCCGCAGCATGTCCCGCAGGCTAATCCGGGCAGACATATTTCGCCTCCTGTGGATTTTTTGTTTCGGGAATCCTTATTCTATACCTCTATCCCCCTGAGACGGAATGTGTCAACCCGGATTAGTCTGTGCGGATTGCGCAGGCTGATCTGGATCGATACTTACGCAGAGGCCATTCTTTGGGTTTTCTCGCGAGTACAACAACTACAAACATTGTGTACAGTGTATATACCAAGGTTTGTTGTACATATTTCAAGTTTCGTTTATGACATATTTTCTTATGAAAACTTCGACTACAAATTCACTTGTCGGAGAGCGATGCTGTTAAATATTTATAATAAATGTGCTTGTTGCAAGGTGTTCCTAATATGTATATATGTCCCCTCCCACACATATCGCATATGCAGATGCCATCTTTTAAAAAAGCTAGGCATAACTTAGGAAGATCGTATTCAAATGAAGATAAACGCATTGGATATAGTTGAAAGCATTTTGACGATTTGAGGAATTCCTCATCATGTCACAACCGGGTATTTCCTCAAATGTGTCAGCTAAGAGTGAGAATAACTCATTGATGACAAGATAACGCATTGTCAGTTTGACTTTCAAAAAGGTAAAAGGACATTAGATTGTATGTTTTCTTTACATTATATAATTACTTAGACAAGAAGTAAAGCGGAAAATTATACTGCATATATATTTACTATGAAAAACTTTTGATAAAGTAAATAGCAAGCAGTCTTCTCTGACAGAAAATATAAAAAGGAAATGTTTGTAGTAAAAGCTTAAACGTAATTATACCAATGTATAAATCTCTTAAATCAGCCGTTAAACTGATTCTAGTACTTCCGAACCCATTGTATCGCAGGAGGGCGTCAACCAATGTCAATCAAACTTGGCACGGAGGAATAAGATAGAGGGGTCACCCTATGAATAATGCTATACAATTAAGATACCTTCGGAGGAGAACATTTTTAAGTTTCCACTATAGCCATATATAACTCAAAACAGCCCCGCCTCGGAGTCTGGGAGAAGGTCACCCTTGACATATTGCCACAAAATCATTTGGAAAACACCGTGATAAAATATAAAAATTGCTGAAGCGTATTCACTATTCAAACATCAAGAAATCTATCTAAATAATTCTGAACGGAACATATACCATACTCATTCAAATGACCCTTGCTCGACAGGTGTCGGCAGCAAACGTTGCATATCTAACATTGAATCTTCACCCTGTTTCAAAAGAATATCCTCATGACGGGGTAAAAAGTTAAGGGAAATAACTGTTATATTGAAACATATATCACTAGAGACTATAGTTATAATAGAGCATTTGGTACAAATGTAAATTATTTTTTTGCATGGTGTTTCAATATTATATAAGTTTGTCTTGAATTCGTTTACGAGAACAATTGTGCAACGAGTTTGAAATAATGCCGTCAGTTTTCATTATATTTCATGTGTATGATTTTTAGAGTACTTTACTAGGGACGAATTAAATTGATAGCAAATCTACTGTAAATTAAGTAAACAGAACAGAACATAACTTTATTCACCCATGTATTTACATACAACAAGGGGATATAACACATACAATTTACATAAAAACAGTTGTGATACAATAACATTCCTACTTTTCTATCTAAATATAGTCAGATCAAAATTGAGGAAATTGTGTAGATAGGGGTAAGAGCTTATCCTCTTATAATGTAGATAAATATTTGCACATGATTTTTCGTGTAGGTGCCCATGTACGCTTATTTTATATTTATTTTTATAGTAAGTTTTTCCTGTAATCAGATTATATTTCCAAGCTTGAAATGTTTCTGATAGTAAGCGAGATTATTAACATTTTATCCACTCACCTTGTTGGAGATTAATACTTTTTGTTTTAATAGGTAGTTCCAGAGACCTAAATATAATATATATCTTATCTATGTCTCTGGTAGTTCTTTCAAAACATGTGAAGTGTATGTGACGTCACATTCTGAAGATTTTACACATACTTCACGAGCTTATGAATGGGTTGCCATAGATTAGGTTACGATATGCGTGCGATATAAACATTGAATGAATTTACTGTACAAATATGGGATTATGTATTCAAGTTAATAGGATATGCATTGTTTAAACGATAGTGAAATGAGATTTACATTTCATACAATACATTATAAATTCAATGTGCTTCTCTTTAAATTTAACATACTTGACACTAAGTAAATAAAAAAAAACTAAGATTAAATGTGCATTGTACGCGTTTTGAAAGGGTAGACCCAACTAGTTCATATGAATGGTTGTGTCTCTATCCCTTCGTCGCGGAAAGTGAAATAAAGTGGCACGAAGGAATAAGATAGAGGGTCACCCTAGGAATAATGACAAACAATTAAGATACCTTCGGAGGAGAACATTTTTAAGTTTTAACTATAGCCATAAATAATTCCTATAATAGATTCAATTTGGCGGTAGAGGAGTCAATCACAACTAAACTTGTCCATTATAGTTCTAGGTAACATAAATTCTTGAGCAGATGTTTATTTTCTGCGTTTAGATAATATCGTAAAGACAGATTATTTCTGTCGTTTACTTCAGAATGAAAAATTGTTCTCTGTGTGATTTGAAGGAATCACAGTCAAACATGTAGTGGGACTCAGATCCGACTTGATTTTGTGTACACAGTTTACAAATTCTGTCTTCATAAGGGATTGCCTCGTATCGTAGACGCTCAACTGTCAATTTAAAATTAGCAGTAAAGTAGCTTTTTTTGCAAGTAGTAAGTACTCGTAACACTGTTTTGACAGTTTGCATATGATTATGTGACAAGGATTGTTTGCCAAACGCTAATGAATCATAGACAAAATGAATTAAATCGCATTTTTTCTTAGTACATTTACATATTCGCAATATGAATCAGTTAAATAATTATTTGTCGTTAAATTAGGACCAAACACACACTCTTTGTGTTGCATCTAACCATCTAATCTTATCTTGTTCAAATAGCAATTATCTGCTTTTTTTAGAATTCTAAAGACAACAATAAGCTATCAACAGATCACATGCCTTATGTGCATGTTTAAACCAAATATATGTTCATATGTACATAGTTTAAGTATATTTGAACTCGCAAGTTACCCAATTTATACATGAAAATACCCAATACATGTATTTTTGCCCAGAACCTATTCTGACTGTTATAATAGCAACATAGTTTTTCCACCAAAACATACCTATTGATAAAGTTTCGTGAAGATTCATGTATGTGACTATGCGTGGCCAAGTTTGATGTTTGTAACAGAGATGTGGTATTAATACTTAAACATGCATGTATCTATATCCTTTGTTTCCTTTTTATTTCGTTTATGGAAAATTCTCGTTTGTAGGAGTAATATTTATTTAGCAGATTGCTACGTTATTCATTTCAATACATTGAATTAAACTGCACGTTGTATGTATTTCTGTTACTCTGTTGTCTGCCTCTTCATTATAGAACTTTGTATAAATAAATAATCTTAACTATAAAGGAAATAAATGATAACACAAGTCCTGCTTATACTAAGATTTTATTCGTGAACTTTCTTCTTCGTATCTTAAAAGTCATGATTAATAAGATACAACACACTCTTTATCTCTAGGATGCAATCCATCACAATCAATAAGCATACATCGTAGGACATGTTACATTAATACTCAGATGAAAACAAAGGACAAGTATACCATTGTTCAAAACACTACATTCATCATGTTACAATGTTTCTAAAAAATAAATAAGTTTGTATTAAAAGATTTAACAGTCATTTGTATACACCGTTCGAAAGAAGAACAGACAGAACAATCGTAATTTGTTATGATAAGTTGGTTAGAAATGGATATTACGAAGTCGTTCATCTTGATAAACGTATTAATCGTTGTGCATTTAGCCAATGGCATAGATAAAAGAGTGTTATCCAACGAGCCACCTGGAATGATCTCATTTGACATAAATAAGGTATGTCTGATAGATTTCCAATCAAATAGGACTGCATGCTCGTTGTTTATATTCCTGTTTTAAAGAGTTTTAAAAGGCTGGATAAATATTTGTTGCGTCAATCTAAAAGCTAAATCTGAAGGCTGGCTATTTCTGACAACGGTGTCAATTCTTTCTTGCATAATGCAATTACACTCACTTTCTTTGTATTATTTCAAATCTAAGAGCTAAGTCTGTTCAATGATATAGAGTGTTCTACCTGTATGAACAGAAGAAATAGAATTGAAAAAATGCAAAGAAAGTGAGTGTAATGTATTATGCAAGAAAGAGTTGACACCGCGACGATGGTTACTGTCATATTGAACAGAATCAGAATGGGCCAAAACTTGGTTTTCACTTACATTTACTACAAGGAAACAAAATAGGAATTTAATTTGTGTAATATAAACTTAAATGTCTAGAAGTCAACATTGCTTTCTTAATATTTAATTCATAATCAATACATGCACAGTTACATATCGATAGTATGTCAAGTTGGAATGATATTGATATATCGTAGCGTAGGAAAGGTATTTTCTATGTTACATGTTCCGGATTATCTATCAATTAATTACTTTTAGTATATGGGTAGATGGTACATCATGGCTACGGAAAATACGTGTGCTTGGAAAGGCGCGAATTCGTTTACAGACTGGTACAACGAATACTATTCAAGCACAACTAATGGCGTTGTGAATGGATTCAACAGATGGAGGTAAATATTTGACAATACTATAGGTTATTATTTGGGAATTTCTTTGTGTTGGAGGAGTTTTTGACAGCTGTGTTGTCCGAGCTTGCATGGGCAAAACTCTGTGGACGGAACGAGACCAAACACAATAGTGTCCCATAGTAATTTAATATTTTTTATTGTGATATGTGATACTGACTATTCAAAATGTGTCGTATTGTGTGTTTTAAACACCTCGAGTATAAATTGTGAAAAATAACAATTGTTTTGAATTGTTTTGATAGATTCACATTTACGATTTATCGCGCAATTACTATTCCTTTCGATGTTTGCTAGGGACGTTGAAAATATATATTCACGAACCGCTTTTTTTGTTCCCCATTTTGTTTCGACTCATGAAAATGAATCGTCGACAAAATGATGTATTAAGCATCTTTTAACAGTGGATTTCATTTATAACTCGTGTACTATCTTATTCTGGTATTTACGCAAATTATTGTGGTGTTCTTTATTACTATTTAGATGCCCCTTTTGACCTCATAGTAAGTTTAGTAAAGGAAACACGCATATTCTATTCTGCGATGAAAGACTTTACATCGGAGAATGACAAACATAATCAGAACACCTACCTTTAAAACAATGATTTGCTTATTAACCCTAGGAGTCTGTATTTCTGTTTAATATAATCTCCATACATTCAGCAGATGTTTTATAAGTTCGAAGATTAGCCATCGCTGAATACTCGATTTTAAAACAATATGTCGCTCTTTATTCCTAACAGAAATGGCGATACCTGTGTAAAGGTTCCAATAGAACTCAAATGGACTGGAGTGTCTTCTTACATCATTACCGATGCCATAGGTAAGCTCTTGTTATTAGCATAGGTAGTATTGTGAAACGCGCCAAGCTGCGATATCTCAGTAACGAGGAAGGTTACTGATCCAGTTGATTCGCAGTTTTAAATCGGGCATTTCCTATGATCATCAGAAGTTATTAAGCTTTGCATCACTGGCTTTCCATCACTCGTATTTAAAGATTGAAAACTACGGTTTATTGTTGTTTGGCGTTTTACGGCGCTTTCAACAATTCTTAAGTTATATCACGGCGTTTGCTTGGTTAGTGACAAGTATTTCTTGTACATGTATCTTGAAACGAGTAAGTCAGTCGGTATGCAAACCCCGCAACCGTAAGAGGCAGGGAGGGAAGCCATTTATAGATTTTTTAATATATTTTGTATGACCTGGCCGGGGGTAGTACCCGCGACACTCTACCGGTACATAACCGTGTCGGTGAGTGCAAATTGTTCAAATAGAATTTCAAATATCCTTCATATTTTGGACTTAACTGGCAATTTAGATCTTAGACTGGCAGTGGCCAATACAACTCCTCTAAAATAACAGTGTGAATTGAGTGATCGACGCGCCGTTACTTGTTACTTTAGAAGTAGCGCATCTTAATGTGTTTCTCTTTAAACTTTAAACAGCATTTAATGAATGATGATGAATATATGAGAGTGCTATGTATGCATATGTTCACAAACAGGTGGTTATAAAATAAATGTTTCAAAACCTTTCACCGAGCGTTTTGCTTTGGCCGATCAATTATAGAAAACCAAGTTAGTTGCTTAAGTAATCAACACAAAATATATTTAATACATTAGAAATCGTCCCGTAAACTGACCTGCCCCGACGTTCATAGGCAATTAATTTGACTACGTAGTTCTTTTTCGTTGCAGCAGACATGGAGAAATAGTATTGACTGTACGCGACAAATGATCACATACACTAAGCTCTCCTACTATTCCATCATATCTTATCATATAATACTAATGGAAGCGTCACAACTAACGACCGACGGTTACAATAGTATAATCACCGGAGGAGGAAACGAGAGGCGTCCCACGAAGAAACCAACAGTATTGCCTCTGCGTAATGTATCGACCTAGATCAGCCTGCGCAGTCCGATAAGACTGATCCGGACAGACACATTATATCGTAAGGGGATAAAGGTATATAGTTGGATTCCCGAAACTGAAGATTCACTAGAGGCGAACAATTCCTATCCAGCATGCTTAGTCTAAACCGGGTTGATACATTATGCCAATTCGACACTGTTGGTTTTCTCGCGAGACGGCTAATATAACACACACCAACAAACAATCACGAAAAGTCAAAGACGGTCATCTGGAGGAAGATCTTCACCCACTTCACGTTCACTCACTCTGTTACCCATGATATTGAATGACAACAACGTAGTCACTCGCTTTTACAATGTTGAAAAGGAATAAATGAATGTTTGTTTTAGGTCCGTCGACATTTAATGTCATGTTGAAAATAATATCAATAACACATTGTATGAAATGTGCTGCACTTGAGTATCGAAGTACAGCTCTGGAGCAAAGAAATCGCGGCTTCGATCTTATTTGATGAGAAAGCCCTGAGTATGATTAACGAGAGGATAGATTTATTGTGGTACGCAGATATGTGGCAGGTGACTTTGATATACTTATACAGTACGCACATTATCCTGGTCGCAAATCGGGTATCATTAGTCCAATTATAGTATGTTTACAAATGATGACGACGTGCGGCATCTTCTATCCAATATCTATAAGTTGAAGTTAATATATCACCTAGGTAGTATATAGAGTTTCCTATACCAGTTATTGAATGTAGAAATAGGGTGGGGTATAATTATGAAAGCAGCAAATACCCCGCGTCAAATGTTCATATCGTATCATTTTAAATTGATAGTCAGGAGTTAAAGTAGTCGAATACGAATGTTCCAAAGTTATGTACCCACCACTTTACCTCCCGATCGCTAAGGTGATGTAAACGATTAGGACTTGGCTCGAAAAAAGAAAAGGTTGAGAAGTTAACTATCGTCAAACTTGCGTCATGTAATCATGACATTTAAATATGATCCGGTACGTGAGAAAACCAACGTACTGGTCTCTGCGTAATATATCGACCCAGATCAGCCAGATAATCCGTGCCGAGCCAATCTGTCTCAGGCAGATAGAGGTATAGAGTAATGATTCCTGAAACAGTCCACAGGAGGTGAAAATTATCTTTCCGGTTTCGGATGTTGGTGTTCTCGTGGGACAGCTCATATAGTATTGCGATAATCTATAGTTTTACTGAAATCGCATGGCACACATAAAACACATTAAATTCTATTAGTAAACACAATTGAAATGGCACTAATAAATACTATTTTAATGTATGCCCCTGTTATAAGTATAGTCCTTTCGTGTTATGTGATAATTCTTCTCTTTTTATATTAATTAAAGTAAGTGTATGCAAATTATGTATATGTATTCTTTATCACATATCTTTTATGTTAAAGAAAACAAAAATAATTACAACGAAAATTTAAGCTATGAATTATATTGCACAGTGCACATATCTATCATTGTAATAGCCATGATATGTGTCGTGGTGTCATAACCGTCATAAAATATAATGGAGGAAACACTATTACAGCTTGTGTTACGGTAGCCAAATATGTTAATGGTGCATATGGTGTCAAACATTCCATTTTATGATCTGAAGAATGGGTAATATGCATGCGGATCAGATATCTGTAGCTGAACAGTTTGTTTTAATCATATTATTATGTTCTTCTATGTGTGAACTTTATTGTGTTTTATCAAACGATGCAGTTTTGCTATCGCTTCTCCATAATGTAAGTGACTTGCCGTTATTGTTCTTTTTCGGATGAAAATTAACAAAACCATGAGACTGTATTCATTGGAAACTAAACAGTATCCTTACACAAAGTAGGTGAACCTATGAAGCCCATCCATAGGAAAAGGGTACATTTTATTCAACTTATCCTGTGCATCTCTTCATTGTTGACAGATGCTCCTAACAGTGCCTAAGTAATTTGCTAATATCGTATAGCATGCATGGTCAAATAGTGCATACAACAGCTGATATGGATCTTCATTCTTCACAAAAGACAACGTGTAACTCATCGCATGGACGGGTTTAGATAACACATTGTGTTGTTGCGTTTCTTTTTACTGTCATAATATGTGTGTACAATAGTTTTATGTATACTTCAAATCAGAGTGTTACCGCATAGCTCTCCGTTTTCTTGGCCTATTACTACTAATAAGATTGGGTATTATAACGTGTCCGATCATGTTGGTTAAACACTAGTAATTCTGTACCAAATGATGATGCATTACAACCGCGGTATTTGTGAATTCCTTTCTCAGACATGGTCTTATCTGAAATGTTAGTAGACATGTACTGTTTATGATTGAACTGTTTACAATATACAGGAGGTGTGAGCAATAGTAATGCAGTAATTGTGGCCACAGATTATACCAGCTTTGTAATTTGCTGGGGGTGTTCCAAATGGTCAGTCGACAAAGGACGATGCGATGATGCATGGATTGACTTGAAGACGAGACGCCCCGTCATTACAAAAAGGATAAGGCGCACAACAGACAGAATATTTCAAGAGCTATGGGGATTGAGCACATCTGATATTCTAGAAATAAGCCAATCCAAATGTATGTTGGTTTGAATTGATACGTTTTCAAAAGTCATTGCAATTTGGCTTTTATTAAGTTTGTTACTACTACTAGTTTTTGAAAGTGTTGCTTTCCGATTTAAGAGGCTGTCTTCTCTAAGACAAAATTACGTTAATACTTATTTAATTATAATTGAACATTACTTGATCAGTATTTGAACGGGCTATACTAGTTCTCGTCAGCGTTCGTTTACATTGCGAAATTGTTTACCTCGACAATTATATTGTGTGCTATGGTTTTTTTGTCATTTAGTGTGTGAACAATTATTGTTAAATATTGGCATTATCGACCATATGAAACGCTTGAATTGTATTCCCTACCGTACTGTTAACAGCAAGCAGATCATTGTATTTAACGACAACATTGAAAAGATATACATGATATAGTTCCATTTCTAGTTTATATAATTAAATGATATAATATATTTAATTAAATATATTATGATCTTTCGCAAATACAAGTACATTTTAAAAACGACATGTTTTGTTTTTCAGCAAGTGACAGCACTTAGTTTGGATGACTGGTACTTAGTGGCACTTACGATGGATAATCTCAAGATACGTATCAACAGTGTTTTTGTAACGACATAATGTTCCATTGTACATGTATACACAACGATATTAAATTGTTGAATCAGTGTTCACCGAAAGTGAAACTTGACTTTCTTTGTTTTAAGATAGTATATACTATATTTTAATTAAAATATGTTAATTTTTCATATTTTCTTTCAGTAAAAAGAAAATGGGTTCATGATGAATTAAATTCCTCCCTTTATGCTATTAATAGTAATTACTTTTTATCAAAATAAAACACTGGTTTAAATGACAATGTGAATTATTTGCAGTACATGTTTAGAGCGTATTTACAAATAAAGTAAAAATGTTAACACTCATTGGAATGGAGACATTTCTCATGTATATGATTTCAAAAGTCAATTGTCATAGAGGCAAAGTATCACATGTCTAGTAATATAATTAACGACTTTAATGCAACGGATATCATATGAACTTGCTATGTTTGATACTTTGCAAATAGGAGAGCATTAATCGTATCATTAAAAATATATTGCCTTCGTCAAACAAGAAAATATAATCTCTAGATTTATTTTTGATGAAAGTTCATGAAATACATGTAGTGTATGCAAATATAACAAAAGACTTAAATCAAACACAACAGGAAAAGGATATAAAAATGTCCACAGATGATGACTATATTCTTGAATTACCAAATTGCATTGCAAATAGCAAATAGCAAATAGGAAACAATGATTGAAGAGCTTATGAAGTCAAGAGATTTTAATTTGTATTATATCAAATGTGTATATAGTTATTAGTTTGTACTACTTAATGCTGAATATAGGAATGAAAAGTTATGTTATGTATTGAAACGCTTTGGAGGCAGACATACCAGAGGCCGCACATGTGACATATTTCTGAAGAATGCCCTTGTATTATTACAAAGTTTAAGTTGTCGCTTTTGTTTTATACTTGTTGTTATAACTTTGTGAACTATGGGGCACTGGGGACTATGATAGGTATAGAGGTATGTGCAAGTTAATCTTTATGTACATAATTTTATTTATATAATACTTCCCAAAGGAGATCAGAATCAAGCTAGTATGTAGTTAAGTTGTGCTCATGTCTCTGATTGAGCATCAACTGACAAAAGGTTTGTCATTTAATAATAAACAAGTAAAATTTAGGATAGGATGAAAACTCAATGTGAAAAGTGTCAACAAAATATATTAATGATTTATGGGAATCTGTTTATTGTTAACCCACTATATCTTATTAAAAAATATTAATTTACAAGAGAAAGTTGACGCATGGCATCATTGTCGCCGGAAAAGACTGCATCAATTTACTGTCTAACACACATGAATGCTTGACTTTCATAGGTCTAAACATACACATAATGTTTTCATTAAGGACTTATTCCAGGGTTGTTGAAATTTCACATA
>JAUELF010246259.1:0-12193 GCA_031471495.1 Clinocardium nuttallii | reverse complement strand
GGTGAACTGGCCGCCGTGATATGACTGAGAAATTGTTAAAAACGGCGTTAAACCCCAATCAATCAATCAATCAACCTTTCCCTCATATGACAATTCTGCAGCAGACGGCTTTGAACATATTTTGTCAAAAAATGGAAAATCTCGTTAATTGAATGGATAACCTATGACTAAATGTGGAAAACATTGTGGCAAAAGGAGAAAGTGCACGTTTTGTGCAATTTCTTCTTTTGTCACTATGTTTTCAAAGATCCGTCTGCTGCAAAGGCGTCATAAAGCATCTATATGAGGGAAAGGGTTAATTAAGGAACGTATCTTTTGAGAAAAGTATAGGGCTTAAGTGATAAAAGATAACAAAAATAATGATAACTTGACTGTTTCACCGAACGAACAAACAAGCGAACGAACGAACGCACGGTAGTTTAAATGAATAAATAAATAAATCATACTTGTGTAGTAGACACTGTCTGTCAGATTCTCTATTGCAGATTGGCTCTCGTTGAAAAGTGCATTACAGCCATGGCATGTTTCGCTCTCTGGTGAATAGAAGAACGATTCACACGCATCCTCGCGCGTACACTGGTCCGCACAGTTGAAGGCGCGGGATACACCGGACATTTTAAGTATCCTCTCGTTTCCACGACAGGTTTTACCTCCAGTGACCAAATCAAGCGGATGTTTTCCGAAACATCTGTTCCTACTTACTGCAAGAACATAACAACACAGGAGTCCGATTCCACAAAGAGAAACAAACGCGTACTTCATTATGAAAGAAGTCATATTTTGTCTGCTGAATTGTCGACTGATCGTGTAGAATGTTTTCTATGGAATGATGAGCAGCACCGTTATGTTTCGTGAAAACCGATCCACGTCACGTGAAAACCGTCCCTCGAATTATTGCTAAGGGCGTAGATCCAGATCAGCATGCGTCTGTTCGAATCTGAGTATAACAATTCCTATAATCCATAGACATCATCTAGTACAGTTATCGCAAAAAATATAAAATATAAAATTAAGCAATTGGTTTTATGTTTGCGATTTATTCTTAAACGCCTCTTGTTTGATTTCAATTAATGTCGAAGTCATCAAAGAGCTTTTTCCACGGACGGTAAGTAGATACTCATGAATAATGCACCGTAAAAGATCACGCTGTTTGCCGTCATCTATTGGCATCCACTCGCTGTACATCCAATGTTGAACCAGTACATGGGCGTTTCTGTTTACATCATAGGTAACAAGCATTACTTCTTGATATAAACATTGATGTATTCAATCAAATCATTCGACGTATACTAACATATGCAAGTGAAATTTGGGGATATGGTAATTTAGAACATATAGAATGAGCTCATTTAAAATGTCTATATTTCTTTTAAAAAAGATGGATATTTTACGTTACAAAGATATATCTATAACTAATAAAACATATACACTCAGCGCAAAAAGAGACGCACATTTTTCATCATGGTATTATTTATATATAGGATGAATATATTTGTGAATTAATGCTTTTATCTAAGTCAGTAGTTCTGTCTGGTGTAATTAAAATTGAAAAAGCCAGGGTTATTATTGATTTTTTATCGGTAGCATCACAACCTATACAAATCACATTTTCCCGTGCGCACGGTGAGCAAGTGTATCATGTTGAATTCGATACATGTATCGCCGTACTACACAACCCTGCAAAGCAGGAAAACACGTTTAAACGAAACACGAAAGGTTTATAATCATGCCACGTCTCGGCGAAAACATCCGAAACCAAGCCATTGGATTATTGGACGCTGACGTCAGTTGTAGAGACGTCGCACAACGTTTTAACTTCAATGTGAGCACTATAACCCGGATGCAAAACCGATACAACGCGTTTGGTACTGTTGCCGACCGACCAAAATCAGGCAGGCCACGTGTGACAGCCAGGAGACAGGACGTCAATATCCGGGTCTCCCACCTTCGGAATCGGCTCCAACCAGCCTCTGACACAGCCAGAGGAACAATTGGCACCCACGGGTATGTAAAAACAATATTTTATGCAACTTTGTAAGAAAACTAAAAATTATACAGCATTTTGATTTTTTCCGTATTATAGCGATTTTCTGATGTTTGCGTTTCTTTTCAGGCGCACAGTTGCTGCCAATACTGTCAGGAACCGCCTTAAAGATGCTGGTCTCAAATGCAGACGACCCAAAAAGGCAACCTTATTGATGGTGCGCCATAAGCGAGAGCGACTACGATGGGCTCAAACACACCTGACGTCTGAATACGATGTGCGTTTCTTTTTGCGCTGAGTATATAAAGCCGGGAAATAAATCAAGTGATGTGGTACGGACGGGGTAAGAATAGGAAAAGTAAACAATATTGAAGAAGTTTGTGTAGCAGAAATATAATTACAACAGTGTTTAAAAAATATATATTATTTATTTAAAGATTTGAAATTATTACAGCAGTTTTAAATACATTATCTTCGATTGCCAAAGATGTCCCGATCATTACATTCCCATAAGTTATTGTATGAAAATGTACATAGCACACATGGTAAGTGACGATTGTATGACCTTTATTAATACCTGTACCTAAAGCACTCCATGCATGCTTTCAAAAACGAACATGTTAGCAAAAACACATTCTTTCAAAATGTACGGAAAGCCTTATCACAATCGTGACACATACTCAAACTGATATCATGGTATCCGTGATGCTTCGGAAGCAGGTAGTCGAAGGTTTATATCCAGTTGGCGATAGTGCGGTCCGTTCGCATAGAAGTGTTTCAGACAATGATAGTCACACAAGTCAAAATGTACTGGCCCACCAATAATGTGTCCGTGTATTCAATTAGGCTCACATTTCATATCAGAAATATACGCTTGGAACTTCTTAGTCATTATATGAATCGGAACATAGAGTGAGACGAGAAGTCTAATGTCATATGTATTATGCAAATCATTCTATATTGCGTATGCGCTACTATTTGACCAGGCACGGTACCAAAATGCAACTCGTGTTGGAACAAACCATATGTCGACAAAATTACCAGCCCAGTCCATCGCCAGATGTACAGCATTACTCTCCTCCGAATTCATGGGCGGAATGAGACTAGCTGGGGAACATTGCCAAAGTCGTCTTAATCACAACTCAAGTCAAAATAAAGTAAGTGTTGCCTTTTCAATATGTAGACTAGCTGCAACAATGAAGATTTAAAAACAGTGGGTTTCTTAATAAGTTCATGTTTTAATCATAGGATTATTATGGCATCGCTCAATTTAACAGCCGAGACTGTCCTAGTCTTATATCTAATTTGTTATTAAACTTTAATCTATGCGTTACCATACAAAATAATATTTGGATAAATTGTTTTAACATCAACAGTTAGTAACTTGAATATACTGCTGTCAGAGTTATGGAGATCTATGTACGTGAATTGTCCTGGTTGTCTTTGCAACCCGCGATGATGTAAATGAACACAAGCCCGTTGGTGTAAAAATGGGGACTCAAAGAAATTTGAGCACGTTTTAATATATGTCGAGTGATACTTGGGGTCACTATTGCCGTTGAAATAAACAGAATTCGGTACATGCACTGCATCCTTGTGAGTTTTGGACAGCTCTCCTTGAAAGAAGTACGGAGCCGTATCAGTTACTTGCTTTCGTTTCTTTTGTATATAAATATTTCTGTCGTCTCGTTCTCTTTGTAAGACGTTGTAGAGCTGATAATGCGTCATAAAGAATCCTTCGCCGACTGCGTCATATGGAGATGACATATGCTGATATCGGTGGAGATTTTCTACTACAAGTTTAAAGAATGGATGTTTCTGTCGGCAAAGCATAACACGATTTGTAACCGTATAAGGTACCCCCGTAAGAATGGCTTCTTCGTAAGGATTGGGTGGAATAATACAACTGTACTTTGAAATAGCGGTATCCAAAGATCGATAGTTCCTAGCGCTGAGATCTACGAATACACCACCATACAAGTATAATACGACGTATCTTATCAGTTCAAATCGCCTTTTTAGCAGGTGTTTGAAGTGTGTATGGTCGTCCCAAAGTTTAAGTAGTTCTGGAAGAGATTCTTTGATCAGTTTTCGAGAAGTTTCTTCAGTCCAGAGATAATATTTCCAGTCCGGATGATGCTGAAAAATAGAATTATATGGTGTTTATGCCGATTTCGTCAGTATTTAAGGTTAATCCTGGCGTGTACTGAATACATTACAGGCAATGCTAGTATGTTTAACCTGATATCAGCACGTAATCTGTAGGTTTATCCCGAAATTATGGACGATAAAAGAGGGACGCCATACACGTACCAATCTTAATGTGTAAGGTTTAGTCAGCTCGGGGATCATAGCCCGGTCTCTCGGTCCCGAGGGGAACGCGCTAAGTATTACACCATCGAGTCGGTCGAAAATAAACGAACACAAGAAGAACATTGTGTTCCTATGTGGTTCATCTGATTTTACTTCAATAGTTTCAATGTTTTTGTCTTAACATATACACAGGCCATTGCTCCGAATGAGCTGAGCAATCTTGGTAGAGCTATTGCAACCTTTTTTCAGTTCAGGCCAGAACCTTTGAACAAGAAGACTTATACAGTGTGTACTAATAAATATTTACATATTAAGAAATACCGCCCGCCACGTATGGCCATGTTCTTCAAAGGAGTTGACTCATTTTAACAATATTGGTAGAGGGTCACAGTAGGAACATGTTTGCTAAGTTATTTCCATATCAGAACTACACTAACTTATGCATAGGCACACGTGTACCTCATTAACAGGCTCACATATACAATGCACATGCGAAGTGATGAATTTATACCTGTTGACATAACTGTAAAGTTGGCTCGGAACTAGATTACCTTAATAGCAGTGTGATAAGCCGATCAGTTGAAGGATTACCGATGTCAAAATCGGTCATAGGATGGGCATTGTAAAGTCTTCAGTCGATCTGATATATTATGAGCAGTTTGCTTTTTGAATTATCTGTTGGACCAACATGTATAATTTTAAAATGAAACAGTTGTTAAAAGAGTGTGTAGGAACACGATAAATAGCTCATCTTTAGAAATGTATTTCCTCATTTTTTTAAAAGTCGTCTTCTTTAACATGCATCAACAATCACCTGCATCAACAGAAAATTCAGAGTGTCCAAACACATCGAACACTTGAGCATGTATAAGTCGGATCAACCAATCAAATAACAGCTTGTGACTATTATTCGACGAGCAATCGGTGTATAAGAACAATCTAAATACGCTTCCGGTTATTGCTTAATAAACTTTCTCCCACCTACAACGAATCTGCAGCAGACGACTCTGAAAAGATTAATTTTAACTTAAGGAAACTCTCTCTCAATCACAGAACGATTGTTGAATAAAGGTGAAAATATTGTGGCAAAAGATTAATTGCAATTTTGATGTTTTAAAAGGATGTCTTTTGCAGAGGTGACAACACGCGTTCGTATGCGTGCTAAACAATTAAAGATGACATTTTTCTTACCTTCATAAAAGTGTTCACGTTAAAGATATACTCCTTTGATATATACTGCGTTGGCGATACCCAATGCATGATCTTTGGTATCTTCTCTTCTCCCTCCTCTCTTGACCCATCACTGAAGTCTATAACGGCCACCGGCTCGAATGGTTCATATTTAGACAGATTAACACCCCCTGGTAACTTTAATTTGGAGTTACCACTAAATACACATATATAGAGGACGAATACACAGACGGCTAGCATAAAAGCATGTCGCAATGGTGCCTGCTGCATCTGTTTGTGTAACAGCATACATTGTCTTTTGACGTCGTACCACATTCTGAAAATAATGCGTAATGGAACGTGTTAATAGTTTATGATGATATTATATAGTATTCGGGCCATACCACGAAGGCTAATTTACCTTCGCATACGTTTCCTAGCACCTTCGCACCAGTTCTTATGGAACGCCTAAACTGTCTTTAAATGACGATTATTTATCTATTGTGTGCACCCTGTATTATGTTGTATACATTTGTTATAATTACGTTTACATATTTTGTTATTGTATGTGCATTTTTTATTATTATATTTCACTTCTTGAATATGCTATGTGCACTCAGGTTTATGTTATGTGAGAGTGTTATGGGGATATGTGCAATACTTATTGGGTTATGTGCATTTTCGGTTATTTTGTGTAGGTTCAATATTCTGTTACCTAGATTATTTATTCATGTATGGAGGCAAAAATACAATTTATGACAATGAGAAGGTTCTGTTTTTTGTTTTGTGACTCTTAGTTAACCCTTTCCCTCATATAGACGCTTTCTGACGCCTCTGCAGCAGACGGCTTTTTGAAAACACAGTGAAAAAGAAGAAATTGCACAAAGTGTGTAATTTCTCCTTTTGCCACAATGCTTTCCACTTTTTGTCATAGGTTATCCGTTCAATTAAAGAGATTTTCAATCTTTTTACAAACTATAGTTAAAGTCGTCTGCTGCAGATTTGTCGAATGAGGGAAAGGGTTAAGCTGTGTTCACCTTTCTTATGTAATGTTGTCCTTATATAAATGGTGTGCAAACTGTTTTTCGTACTGTAGGAAGTTTATTATGATGATGCGCACAATATAAACGGATAGAATTCCAGATGAACCAACAAAAACGGCATGCACAGCGTCTGGCGATTAAGCCAAACATTAATCAACGTGTTAAGTTATGGCGGCATATATTTTAAGCAAGGTTGGACTGTCCGATCTTATGGTAAACATTGAACGAGAGAAGATCATTTGAACCATATTTTATTAAACTACTAACTAATCATTTTCCACATGCAGGCACTTTCTAACGACGTTTGAAAACATTATGACAAAATCATAACATTTCTCCTTTTGCAACAATGTTTTCATCTTCATTCAATTAGTGTCCTTTCATTTATAGAGAGTTTCCATACTTTTTACTTTATGTTTTCAACGCCTTCTGCTGCATATTCGATGTGTGTAAGAACGGCTAATAAGGTTTTACTAATTTTACATTAAAGCGTATATCATTACAATGACTACACACATAGTAAACTTAGCATAATAGACAAGCTATATAAACTAGAGATTGCTTTTTTGAAAAAGAGCTTGTCTCCCTATTTGTGTGGTCGTAGGTAGGGGAGGAAAAAGAAATGATCGAGATCAATTTTGTAGTTTTGGACTGGAGATGAAGCAACAGTGACTTTGACGTTTGGCATATTAACCTGTAGACACTAGTGGATATGTATTGAATAAAATGCACAAGATCTGCTGGTGGTGACTAAACCTGCACACAAAGTAATAACGTCCGTTGCCAAAGCATTCTACAGTTATTAAGCAAAAACAATTTTTAAGATCATTGCCACTGTGACCTTTTAGCTCAAGGTCACTGTGACCTTGACTTTAGACGTACTGACCTCAAAATCAATAGGGGTCTTCTACTGAGCATGGCCAACCTGAATAGGAAGTATGGAGTTCCTTATAAGAGGGCATGCGCTCGACCATGTGTGTTAACTTTGATAACAATCAGATAATTGATTGATGTTTTACGCCGCTTTCAACAATATTTAGGTATACCATTTTCTAGGTTAAATTACCAGTACTGTTTGTCCATTTATCCTCAGACCAGTCAGTCATTCGGAATGTTTATCCTGCAATCCTGTGAGCCAAGGATATGCCATTTCTACCTTTAAAAGTATTAACAATAAGATACAACAAAATAAGGTCACTAAATAGTGCGATGCCGTCGCACATACGTATAATAGTCACTTTGACCTTGACCTTTGACCTAGATCGGTGAAACGCAACTCACACAAGAGGTGATACTAGTGGAAATGTGTCTTCAGTTGCATAACAATCGGATAAGCAATAAAATCGCTTTTGCGATGACGTTGTTTCGTACATAAGTAGTATTGCGATATACTTCAATTCAACACGACCTGATACAAAAGACGATGTTGATAAACATGTGCGTTAAGCTTCATAACAATCGGATAAGAAGCGATGACGTCGTTGGAACACGTGCGTAAGGGCGATCCATATACCCTCGATGAACTCGTCGCTAAGTGATAATGAAACATTAGGAAACTAACAATTATTGTTATTTTTTCATTTTTATTGTTATCATTATTATTATTGACGCCGCGCGGAAGCGCGGCGTCAGTATGGGATAGGTTTTAATTTTGTACCATGGGGTGATGTTATCGAAAAGGGAGAAACCAACAAATATTATTGTTAAGAAAAACCCTGTACTATGTTTGAAAAAGAACCCTTATGAATGAATACATTATATTAACTGATTTAAGAAACAACAAGATACAAATATGTACATCTTCTACCGTTATTACAAAACTTTAGACATAATTAGTTCCTAGGCTGCGCTTTTTTATAAGTTGGTTTACGGAGTTCACTAGGCTACGCTTGTTTAATTGTTTGGTTTACTGTTATGACGACTCGATTCATCAACGCTCAGAAAACAGTTTCGGGGGATGTTTCTGTTGTATTTAAAAACTTTAAACGTTCCTATGGCTATGGTAGCTAGGTGAGCAATAAAGGCACATTTTGGCCTTCTTGTCTAAAATAAAGAGACATTTGGCCTTCTTGTTCAATATAGTTAGATCCTGTCCGTTTACACAGGTCATTTAAATGTACTGAACTGCATCTGCTCCCCGTAAGTCATGCTTTCAAATCATGCGCGGCGTCTTTGATGCTCAGCATCAAAATTCGTCTTGTTATTACTTCTATTACTATTCAGCACAAATACAGCAGAAAACTTTGACCGTAAAAATGCAAATTCTCTGTAAGTGGGTGTATTATTATTGAAATTAGTTGCAAACAATATGCAGGGTGATGTTGGTCGATACATTACGCAGTCCATAATGTTGTTTTTTCTCACAGGACGGCTTATATGTTGCAAAACCAAAACTCAATCAATAAGATCATAGTCTCCGTTAACGTCATTTTTCTTTTTAAATATGTCTGCTGCTGGTGCGTTAAAAGACGTCTGCATGACGGAAAAGGTTAAATTAAGTTTGCATTGTTTAACATTTTCATCAGACCTCTATTACATATATCGGAAGAGACAAGTAGAAATGCATGATGAACCTGCGGCGGACGAATTTCGGAAACTAGTAGCATGACCGTAAATGGTTTATGATGAACCATTTTTCTTTCTCAACAATGTTTTGCACTCATTATTTTCAACAATACTAAGTATACTTTCAAAAATAGTCTGTTTGTTTCATTAAGTTATGTATGCCCTTTGTGATGCCTGGGTAAATGAACCAGTACTGGGATAGGAAATGCACCTTGCCCAAGAGCAATCCATCATAACTGCCACAAATCAAACCCGGGACTCACGGTTGCAACATCCTCGAACCAGTCGGCCGCGACGAATTCCTACTTACATTTTTAGTGATTTTTTCAAGGTTTGTTCAAAATGATCCAATACAGTTGCTAATATGCAGGTTAAGGTTTTAGCTGGTGCACTCGGCTACTCTCACACTGAAAACAAAGGAAAATAACTTGACGTTATAAACATGGTATTTGATTTGAGGTTCCACCCAGCAACCAACAAACATTTGAGCCGTCCCGTGCGAAAACCTACATTTTGGCATCTGCGTTATGTATCGATCCAGATCAGCATGCACAGTCCGCGCAGACTGAGCTAGGCCGACAGGTAGAGGTATAGAGAAATGATTCCTGAAACAGAAAATCCACAAGCGAAACGTGTAGCCTGCACTGCATGCTTAGGATGATCCGGATCCACAATGTTGATTTTCTCGCGGGACGGCTCAATTGTTAGAGAAACCTGCATTTAATCAAGCGGGTACCTGTCAGAGATTAATCAAAGTCAATCTAAGAATATTGACCCTTTCCTACATAAAACAAATCTACAGCTGACTTTGAAAATACCTAGGCGAATATATGACAAATTTCAACAAATGAAAATGTAATCAATATAGAGAGATTAATAGATTTATAAAACATACATTGAAATATATAAATTAAGTTAGTAAAGTAAAACTGATACTCATGAGTAAATAAAACCATATCGAGAGCTTTGCCTGAAATGGTTGTAACTAAAATGGGCATGTTTTTTTACCAAATTTAATCATTTTAGGTGCCAAAGCTCGTTCTAAGCAATGGCATCTAAATTTGCATTGTTTACAAAGGGTTCAAAATTGCCCATACACCAGGGTTTTCACGCCAAGCCCTCGATATATAGCATTCGACAGTACATGTTATGGACACACCCACACACAATAAAAACTCGTGTATTATCATTACTGTCCTGAATAGAATTGTGTGCCATGAGATGAATTATAAACACCATATAAGCCGTTCCGCTAGAAGACCAACATTGTGGACTCCTGCGGATTTTCTGTTTCAGGATTCATTACACTATACCTCTATCCCCCTGAAACGGAATATATCGACCCGGATTAGCCTGCGCGGACTGATTAGTCTGATCTGGATCGATACATTATGCATAAAATGAAAACAAGAAACGCCCCCTGGTGGTCATGTCTATCAATGGATCATACCAGTTTCACTAATAAGGAAAGACGGTTTTGTCACTCAGGGAACATTTGTGCCAAATTAGTTTATAATCCGCCAAGCGTTTTTGTATTAAAAGATTGTATCAGAATAATTTTTAATAATCTCGGCAAAGGGACACCCATGGGACTTATGTGCAAAATTAATATCAAATCGGGCCAGTACTTTTGGACAAGCAGCGTTCCACTATATATACATATACACTTTCACACACTCGGTTTATTACGTTTCGGGTTACTGAATGGCTACACTATTGAAAACAACAGCCAAAATATGTTTTGTATGTTGCGTTAGTAATTCTATATGTTATAAATTGAGCAGTAGAAGAGCAAGGTCAGTTTGTGTTTACATAATAAAGTAATATAAGAGGGGGACAAATGTCCGCCCGATGTGGGGATCGAACCCACGACCCCAACAACATTGGATTGGCGCTCTAACCAACTAAGCTAACCAGGCAATCATGTCTTGTCACTACAATAGACGATACAGATAACAGATGCAGTAATCTATAAATGTGTAAAACTACCGAAAAGTAATCCGTAGCTTTTTGCTAAATAAATAATTTGCTTTTGTTTAACAGTTAGAAAAAGATCTTGTTACTAGTGTAAAAGGTAAGTGCTTACATCAGTGACAACTACAGTAATCATGTTTCGTCAAGAATCTTGACATTCAGCCTGTCGTAGAGATGTAAGTGACTGTAATGAACGGTAACTCTGCATAGGATTGATTGATTGGGGTTTAACGCCGTTTTTAACAATTTCTCAGTCATATCACGGCGGCTAGTTTACCTATTCATATGTTTCCTGGTTGTCTCACACCAGTACCCCACACAACAATCTTCCTAAGCAACTGGCTGCTTTTCCACATAGACTTAATCCATTGGTGGAAGACGAATGATGCATGTCGCATTGACTATTGTCAAACGTCGGAAAGAAAGTTGGCCGAGCCGGGATTCGAACTCACAAACCCTTGATTGACAGCCCGCGTCGTTACCGACTGAGCTACCGGGCCTCGACACTCTGAATAGGAGATTGATACATATAAGGAAAAACAAGCCCGACCCTTGGCGGTCATGTTTTTGAACTGGTCGGAAAAAGTTGAACAATCTTGGTAGAGGGTCGACTTTCTCATGTTTATTGTTTTATTGAAGTAGTCTGCCCCGACTTAAACCGTTCATGTATTCGATCTATTTGACGTTCCGCTTATACAAATAGCCTGAAGCAGATATTGATAACACATGCGTTATGGTCTCTCTCTAGTTTTGCATTATTTACATTTGTTGTGACAACGTTGACGTACGTGCTTTCTTTGTTGTCAAAACTGTTCTTTAGAATGTACAAACGGACAGTGAAGCCTCAGTTAAGAGTATGTGAATGCACAGAATTACCATAGTCTGCACTGATTGCAGTAACAATAAGACACCAGATCAACAGACGCTGCGGATAAGAGTATGTGAATGTACAGAATCACCAGTCTGCACTGATTACAGTAACAAACAGACACCAGATCAACAGACGCTGCGGATAAGAGTATGTGAATGTACAGAATCACCAGTCTGCACTGATTACAGTAACAAACAGACACCAGATCAACAGACGCTGCGGATAAGAGTATGTGAATGTACAGAATCACCAGTCTGCACTGATTACAGTAAC